>KZ807919.1:116969-136808 GCA_000696205.2 Oncopeltus fasciatus
TGAGTGGCATTCTGGTCTATATACATATAGTTTTGAAGTTCAACATACTGATACTTGGGGAAAAGGGGGAAAAAATAAACTAAATTCATTGGATTTCTTGATGACCATATTTTATATAACCATATAATGGTAAAACATAAAAATTCAATTTATTTTTTCTTATATTTTAGAAAACATTATTTTCTTTCTCAAGACCAGCCATAACCTCACCCAACAATAAAAAGCAACACAATTCTGCATAAAACATTTTAAAGCACAAATCAACTGAGAGATGTATACATCGATTAAATTTAAATGTGTAAAAAATCAAAACTTACCCATTGAATTAAAATGAAATATATTAAATTAAGTACATTCAGAAATTAAAAATGTTATAAGCAATTATAATTATTTAAAATTTAATTAATAATATTTAAAGTCATACCCATTGACCCTGTAGAACATAATAAAATTTCTTTAACTTATTTCGAAGAAGGGGGCATTTGGTTATTGAAAATAAATTTTGGTAGTATTCATAATCTCATTCTTCATAAAATAGAACTGCTTAATTATAATTCTTAAAAATTTTGCAACTCCACCAGTAAAAAAACTTCAGAAAAATTTAAGTTCCACCAGTAATTTTTTTGTTCAGAAATTTTGGAATTATTACCATTACTTCCTTATAAGGATAAGTGCCCAATCTTTCCATGAAAATCTTTTTTGAAACTTTTTATCAGCTACTTAACACCTATTTCCTGCATTATCAAAAAGGATTTTTGTTTTTGTACACTGAAAATGGAATGTATTACATATTCTATAATTCACTATAGTTTTCAATCTAACAGTTTTGAAATTTGTGAATTGTTGTTTTCTCAAAATATGCATTCATACATTCCACCCCTTTTCTTCAACTGCCATGTGCTATTTTCAAGCAGCATTCATACCTGAATACATAAAGCTGAGAAATGGAGAGAAATTGTATAAGTAATTTTTTTTAAAGAGTTAGCCTCCCTTTCAACCACCTAGGGTAATGGAGGGAGGGGCTATCTACAGGTTGCCAACCCATTCTAAACATCCATGGCTCAGGACAAGCTTTTATTTATAAACAAAATCTTGCCCAGGGCAGGATTCGAACCCACAGTGCTAGGAATGCGAGACCTGAAAGGATCCCACGAGCTACACTGATGCCCCAAAATTGAGTAATTTTAAAGGAATAAAAAATGATAACTTACATTTGCAACTACAAACCATAGCCTGTCGCCTCTAGATCCATAATCAATGTCCATCTCATTGGGCTGAACAGAGAGTAATTCGAAGCCAGAAAACAAATGTACTTCAAGTCTGACCACTCCAGAAAGACCTCTACCCTTCCATCTATTAGACAAAATTCTATTATTTGAAAATATGATAACTTTTAAACTTTAAATGTACAGTTATATCATACACACACACATGCGCACGCGCGTGTGTGTGTGCTATATTATTTGGAATTTAATTTAATCATTCAATCTGGAATTTTGATTGATTACAATCAGTGTATTATCAGTATAATCATACCGAGAAAGACATGAGTCTTGGTAATACATATACTTCTACACATGTGTATGAACACACATGAAGTTTGTGTAAAAAACCTTCCATACTCCTCCCATGTGTGCATGTGTGATGATGTAATCAATATGTAATCAATCACTAAGTAAATATCAAACAAATGTTTTTACTGTTATAAAAGTTACAATATTATAAGTGTAATTTATTTTCAGATAAGATCCACCAGTAATGATAGATCTTAAGAAATGATACAAAATAGCACTTCAACCTCTACATGATCTCCAATAGATATAAAGATTTTTTTTATTATTTAATTAATCTAATTTTATTTAAGTAGTTTCTAGCGCATTTATTGCTTTGTCCTTGTTTGCCTTATGGAGAAGTTGATCTTCTATGTTTACTGTTCTATGTTTATTCTATGCTAAAAAGGTTAAAAATTTCCCAGTTCCTGTAATTAATATAATGTTCTTTTGTTCGATACTTTAATTTTATAACTGTTTGGCCAAGATAGCTAGAATTGCAGGCAACATATATTATTTTATATGCCCTCAAAGAGTCTTCCACATTTACAGGATTTTTATTTTACACAATTCATTTTTTAGTGAACTTGAATTGAGAAATGATAGACTCACATATTATTGTTTCTTAAAATATTTGAAACTTTCAGAACTCCCCTGGTAAAATACTGATTAAATCAGATATACTCATTAGCTAATTCTCAATTACACAATCAATATTGTGATTTTTTTTTGAGATTAGGTTAACAATAAATTCCTTTCTTGATCCATTCATTTCTGCTTGATTTAAGATGTAGCTTTTTTCTTTATCAAAGTCACTAGATATTAATCTCAGGAGAAGTTCAATGTTATTATCATTTAATTTCTAATTCACTAATTGTTGAATAGGTTTGACTCAAAGAATACCTTTGAAGAACTTCTTTATTAATAAAAAAGAATAATAATTCAAGATAAAATTGGGCTAAGTCTTCCTTTTTGATCAAGGTGGAAACAATTTCTGCTCATTCCGTAATATTTGAAATGCCATTTAAATGAAATTGAAAAATCAATCTAATGCAAATTCATTCTTAGAATTATTTTTATTTGTATTGAATTGTTTTCAAAATGTTATATCTTCTAGCAATTTGAAGTTAAAGTTTGTTTACTGAGATAAAATTCAGTGCCCTTATAAATGGAATTGCCAATTAGTTAGGGCACCTATGTACATGTATTCATGGTTGATGCTTCTTTTTTTTTTCTTTTGTTACACATAAACTGTTGCCTTAGTAAGTCATATAAAAATTTCCAGTACCACGTAAAGATAGAATTTAGTTTGATGGTCACTAAAATAGATATTTTAACTGCTTCCTTGAATAAATAACAATATTTGACATAAGAATAAGAGCTTTTACCTTTTCAAATTGAGTGTATTTTTAAAAATTAGGTACCTCATGAGGTATTAAAAAAAAAATTAATACCTTGTTTCTTATGCATATGGTCCTTAAATTTGGAATTTAAAAAAGAATTATTGGTTTTTATTTTTCAAAAAGGAAATATATACCACCTAGCTATACTGAAACTTTATTTACTGAAGATTTATTACCACTTATTGATTTATACATTTAATTTTTAACCATTATGACATATTGACCATGAAATATCTGAAATGCATCTGATCAAAAATCTTGGTGGTGGAATATTATGCATTTAAAGAAATTGTTTGGAAATGATAACTCAATGAGTCACTCTTTTTCTTTTTAAATTTATTTAGATTATTTTGTACTATGGTTTTTTAAATTATTCTATATCGTGCTATCAATATTCTTTTTAATTAGTGGAATTAGTTATTGTAGAAGAGGTAAATGTTGTTTCTGACACATGAATCCACCAGATCACATCTGTGATTAGTGAAAACTAGGTCAAGGGCTCAGGAGTGTTTATGAGACAAATACTTTCTCTTTTTGATAAAGTAAAAAATTATGTCTCAAATAAAAAAAACTGTTAAGAAAATGAAACTTAGCTTATGGTTGAAAAATATAAAAGACTTACTTAAAACAAGTTTTAATATTTAATAGAGGGAGTTTTCCTTCAAGCTCCTGGATTGAATTTCTTCTAGGAAGAATTTCCTCTGTGACTCCTGCCCAAATGTCAAATAAATTTGTTGTCTTAGTTGATAAGTAGGTTGCATAACTGATACGTCCCTGAAAATTTGAAATGAACATTTCATTTTAGGATTATCTTTTCTATAAATAATTTATTTAAATATTATTTAATTTTTAACTTGTTTGTTGCCCAAAACCTGTCTAGCATATGCACCTGTACCTTTCCCAGCTGCCCCAACCTGCCTAGTGGGTGCTGGTCCACATAGCCTTTCTTAATACTTGCCTCGGTGCTTATTGTGTTCCAAGTGTTGGTTTTTCACTGAATATTTTTCCATCTCCATTGTGTTGTAATTGTGAAGTCCTTAGCATTTTTTTTTGACATACATGTAAGGAACAGATATCAAATATTACTCAGGGCTTTGCTCTTTTGCAATAATGATAATGATGATGATAGGAGTATTAATATTTTTAAAATTCATCCATTATTTGAATTTTTTAACAGGGGTATGAAAGAGGTTTATTTCCCAGGTAAGGACTTGCTGTTGGGCTAGTAAATTATTTTGTTGAGAGTCAGATTGAAATTTTGCCAAACCATAAAAAATAATCGGCATAAGTAAGGATTCAAATTATATTTAATGGCTGATCTTGATGTTCAAAATCTCTTGGAGACAGAAGGCATGTAGATAAGGTTTAGGGTCAGTTACTAGCTGGTAAAGAAGGGAAAGGACTCAATCTCTAAATGGGCAGTTTCTAAAATAGATTAACATTAGCTGAAGCACTATTGGAGAAAAAAACATATTGACCCTTCAATCGAACCAACAAGGAAACCTGTCAGAGGTTGTTCAAGGAAACTAACAAAAGGAGAAGTTATCTCAATATAAACAAGTGAGGAAATGGTAGGACAAAAGGGATGTGTCAGCAATTTCTTCAGAATTTTGTAAGGAATTTGTTGAAACAACAAAAGAGGTTGTTAAAAAACCATAACTAATAGAATATAATAAAAATATAAAGGGAATTGAGAGACAAGATGAGATGTTTAGCATACTATCCTGCATGCCATAAATCCATCAGGTCATACAAGTTGGGATTACACTTTTTTCAAATAAAGCTCATAAATTCTCATTTCTTGTACAAAAATTAAAGAGGAACATGAGAAAAGGATTGTTAAGAATTCGGTCTTGGTAGCTGAAGAATTAACAGCTAATTTGTAACAAAAAACAAGTTTTTATTTAAGCCAACGTTTCATCCTACATTTCAGGCCTTCATCAGGGCTGAATTTGAAAAAAAAAAACATACAAAAATAATATAGAAACATGTCTATATGTCATAATCTAACACATGAAAAAATTAAATTAAATATAATGTAAAATATATGAATAAATTTAGTTAAAGAGGAACACTTCCATATATGAGCATGTATAATTTCTGCCTGACCGTAATTGACACCTTGGTTGGTGGGCCTCAAAATATAAGGATAACACATGGAAGACAATGAGGAGGAGGTTTAAATATAGCTGGGACACAACTGGGAAATGTGTGAATACCATGATATATATAGTTCTACTTGTCCTAATGGTTTAGACATTCTAATGTCTTGAGAGTTGTTTCAATTATTTCATAACAAATGACTGAGTATAATATTATGAACATTAGTAAATACATTTTTAATAGTTTATTAGCTATTACATTAAATTAATGTTTAGATTATTTTGAAAAAAAACATAGATTTTTATATTAATTGGGCAATTAATTAAAAGAAAATATCATTGTTGATATTTCTATTACACTACATACAAGCTGCTCACTGCCACAACCCACCAGATGGATGTACATTAGCATGAGAATGGGTTAATGTAAAAAAAATAGGCTAATATTACTTTTATCTGTAAGTAATGTTGATTATGATTGAACAAAACTATTTTTATAAAAAAAAAAGTAAAAAAAAAGAAACAAACAAAAACAACAAATTGGGCAATTACTCGTACAACAGGTGGGAAATGAATGAGTTAAAAGAGCACAAAAAGATAGTAAGAAAAATGGTACCAACATTGTTTGTATTTAAAGTAGTAAAAGGAAACAAAACAATTACAGCTACAATCCATTAGCTACAACCCATCCTCCTATTATTTTTATTCCAAGTTTTCAGAGGTCCTTAACAGACATATTTAAATTGTGGGAAGGGGGGGGGGGCAAGTTGCAACTCTACTTCATTAATTTCTTCAATTTGTACTCTTTTTTACTGGCATTCTTATATAAGGGTACAAGGTGGCTGATCTGAACTCTATCAATCCATCATGATTCATTGATAATCACTTTATAAAAGCAGGTCGAGGATTCTCACGTAGACAACTGGTCTTGAGAAGCTCCATTGGTATGCTTCTCAATGAAATGGAATGTTCACAATGAAAATCATTCACTGTTTCCTTTCATCTTTGTCTCACAAATCTGCACAGGATGTCTAGTTTCATAATCTCACAGATGGGTAACACTTTTCCAAGGCTGGATTAGGTTGCTAATACATTATATTCCATAATCCTTTATTGATTTACTGTTGAGAAAGTCAAGTTGTGAGAGGTTTGTTTCAATTCAACTAAGGCATTTTACCTAGATAGGCTGCCAACACGATCTAAAACCCTCATTGAGGGAGTAGGATTATTCTGTAACGGTTGTCTCTCTCAGTCGAATAATTTCAGTTTAGGTGCTGGAAACTTAATTCTGTCCTCTCTCAATATGCTCCAAACTTATTGCTCAGCTGGCAGTAAATGGGGGGAAAGCCCCAATTCTTGTGGGGTCAAGCAAATTGTCTGCATGGAGGTGGGTGTAGGACTTAACAATTAATCCATGTAGGAAATAGAAGTTTCTAATTCTCATACCTTATATTGTCCGTCTTCCTTGGTTTCTGTATATCTCCCGTTGGCGAGCGCTTTCGGACGACACTGTACATCTTCTGGCCGAATACAAACGTTCACTGTCACGGTCCGTATTCAACTGTGTTTTTCTGTGTGTTAGTTGTGTCAGGTAGCTGTAGGGGTCACTTTTGTCGGTGATCAGGTATGTTACATGTGCGAGTTGAGGGTCATCGTCCATTATTCCAGGTATAAGTTGAGGTAGGGATTAGTTGTAATCCCCTTTGTTGAGGTGTCCTAAGTGTTTCGAAAGTTTTTTGTAAATGTGTTTGTTTGCCTATGGATTATGCTGTCTTCTGTCTTTTTGCGTTGTCGTTGGTTTGTGCGTCGNTATATATATATATATGAAACTTTAGTTTCATCAACATGACAATTGATGAAACTGGTTGAGCAGAACATGCGAATAAAAGGGTTGATGTGAAGATAGATAAATATTGTTATCTTTTTACCTCATATTTATTACATGGAATATTACATTTTTAGTTTATGAATGATTTTTTGAAGCTTAATGTTACCTGAACAGTTGCACAGCCAGCTCCTGTTGCATAGACAAACACCTTTGTAGGGAGGGAGGGGAGAGAGAGAATTTGTGGAGCAGAAGTAGCTCTCAGCTCCAGAGTATCAGTAAGCTCCATTCCTGAAGTAGCTAAAGAAACTGTCAGCCACCTGTTTGGATCCAGTGCCAGGAGTCCAAATTCCGAAAAAGCTTTCACTGCTGTGAAGATCAACTGAAACAGATTAATTAGTTCATAAAGCTTTTCTGTGTTTCAATAGTTTTTACCTTGCCTTAATTCATACAGACAAAGTTAAAGAAAAAATAATAATTGAAGATATAGCTCTTTGAATTTCCCATCACTCATAATGATAATATTTGTATAATAATAATATAATTGCTTCACCTTTTATATTTCTTACATTTATTCATGATATTTATACACAAATAATACACTTTTGATTTATACCAGTGATGAAGATGCTAAAGGTTTGCAAAAAGAAGGTCAATACCCTCAGCTTTAGTTTCTCCATTGACTAACATATAAGTTTTGTTATTTTTTTAAATAAAACTTTCTTTATAAGATTTTTTTTTTTGTAAGGTTGAGCATTTTAAATTTTATTCTTCCTCTAAATTTCCTTTAATCTTCCTCTAAACCTTCCTAAAACCTGAATCTTTTAGCTCATATCAATGTGAATGAGGATTTAATTATTTAGTCTCTTGTGAGAAATTAAAGAAGATTATCCTGTTGTTTATGTGGGAACTTACATTAAAGTTGCTTCAGACTTATTTTTCTATGAGAGTTGGATAAAATCAGTTAATATCAGTGAATAATCAGATATTGGGTACATATGCTACCATGACTACAATGTTTGGACCACAGATTTTAGTAATTTTGTGCAAATTTTATGTCTCCGTTTTGTTTTGCTAAACTCTCTTTGAGCTCAACTCTAATTGAGTTCGGAAGAAGGCTGAAATTTGGGCTGAAATATAGGCTAAAATATAAACTTTTTGGGACTGATAAATCAATTCAAACTTCTGGTTCTATAATTGACTATAAATCAATGTGTCCTAAACTCAAAAGCTACACCTGCTTGTTAGTGTCTATTGAAAAAATATACTGAGTTTTTCCATCACACTCATTGGGAACAGTGAAAATCATTAGGAGATTGCCATATGCAGATGATTGATCCCTTATTTCTATTGAAATCCCATCGTCCTAGCTCTGCTAGTGGAGATGAATGAATGAGTGGCATTCTGGTCAATGACTGAAAGGAATTTAATACACACCAGTCCTACTTAAATCTATTATTCATGTAAAAAGGAGCATTTATAACTTTTGTTAGAGATTTTTAGTAGTATGAGTGCTATTTTATTTGAGGTGAAATTTGAAATTTCTTAAACATAAGATAAGTCATTACTTATACCTATAATTTGTAGAAGACTTTAGAAAAGGGTGAAAACAGAAAAAAAAAATTCTTACCTCAGTATGAGTATCCAAAATGTTTGCTCGATAAAATAGATAGCGGGCCACAGGTTCTGCAGACTTTAAATCTTCAAGAGCAGTGTAAGTCATCAAAGTGTAGAGTGATGCCTTGAATTCAGCTAAGTGTGCTGGAGTTGAAAATATAAAAACACATTAGTGTAGTCATATGAATAGAAAATCATGTATGGATGAAAAAAGGACATTTTGTCATGACACACAGAAAGACTATGATATAACTGTTACTATATCAAAGCACCTGAGAAACAACCTGATTGATGTAGTAAATAAGAATATTTTTAATTAATAAATCTTTTTATAAATAATTTAATATACTACATTGCACATTAACTAATAAATATACCTGATTTGTCTGTTCTTTTACATGACAATAGTATTCAGACTGAGAATTCTGGCCTAAAGATCTGTCAGGAGATATTTTCTTTGGCTATTCATCAAGTATTATAAAGAATATTTTTGGCCCAAAACTGATAATCAGAGGCAAACATATCTCTCCCATGCATCATAACATATAAAGTGTGGTTAAAATAAACTTTTAAACAGACAGAAATATGAATGACGGCAAGAGGCAGTTTATAATTAGAAAGAACTAAGAAAGTTTGTAAGTAGATAAAATGTGGGTGACATTTGATTAAAGCTCTGACTTGGTTAGGGAAGCATAGTGTGTGCTCAATATCTTTAGCAAAGGCTTAAAATTCAAAGAAATATTACTCTGATTTTATGAAGAGTTATTATTATATTAATTTTAGCGGATGAGTCTCAGAAAATTTGATTATTGAACTCTAGCCATTAGGTTTACTTCTTTCTTTCCAAAGGTTAAGAAGTTACCCCAAAGAAAAATGATGACTAAGGTTTTACATATATTCAACTTTTTTAAACTAGAGTGCAAATCTAATTAAAACCAATCAAGTGGGATGACTATTAAAACAACGAAATATTACTTCAAATTATAAAGGTGATCATAGCCACTTGTGGATAATTGGAAAATCACTTTTAATGTATCTTTAGGAGTAGCTTCAAACAAAGTATCTTTATAGTTTTACATTTTATTAGCAACAGATTGTTAATTGTAACACTATAGCTCTGAATAGTATCCAAGGTCCTTGAATAAATATATAACTTGTTATCTATTTATTTTTATTAATCTTTGTTGTTAATTATCTATGAGGCACATTACCCTTTGTGCTTCTGCAAAATTACCACCTTTTTGCCTAGTCATTACTAATCTCTCTCTCTCTATCTAATTAATTAATCTATCCAATCTTTAAAAATAACATAATAATTATTTAAATTAAACTTCTATAAATTGCTTTTGTATTGATAGTAACAAAAAGGTTTTCACTGATAAATCTACTCCTGAAAGCTATTAATCCCTTAAACTGGTAGAGAAGTTAACTAATTTTTTTTTGGGAAACTTCCATTCAATAAAATATTGAGTGCTATGGGTTTGTTATTGGTCTACTACCTTAGTAGAAAAAATAAAGGCAACTAACTACAGTGAATGAGGATTAAAAAAATAAATATATTTGGGATCAGAATGAGACAACTCAGAAACAAATATCTTGGAAAGAGACTAGAAGGAATGCATATTACTGGTAAATCCAAAAAAAAACTACAATTAGATAATAAAATAGAGAACTTATTTCAATGCTAATAGCTCTCAAATCTAATAAACTATCAGAAGTTAATGTTTATACATAACAAATTATTGGAAAATCCACTACCTAATAAATTAAGAAAGAATCACAAGATACAGATACATCACAAGCTTTCTAAAGATGTAATGAAGCAGCTTAAAATCAATGAACTAGGGCCCAAAATCTGAAAAGAGACAAGTTAAAACCTTTTTTAGGATGAAAAAAGCTGATACAGAAATCTCAACACTTCATTTAAAGGAATAATGGCAAAATCTGTCCTTGCAAACAGCATTATGCCATTTTTCTAAACCACTTAATACAATAGATTTCAATGAGGTTCATTAGTTGGCATTTGCCATGTAGATAATCTTGAAGAATTAGGAGAGTAAATATCTTATAAAAGAATATTTAACAATGGTTGAGAACATTTCTCAGTAATCTAGCCCATAAACTTGACTATAGCCTTTAACAACTAGTCTGGCTTTAAAAATCCCCTGTTCTTTGTCCTCTTTTCGACCGTCTTGTAGATGGTCAGTTTATTTTAAGTTTATTTAGTGAGCTGTGAGCACACAGCCTTATTTATAAGGCTGTATAAGAGTCTGTGGCATCTGTTGAGTTGACATCTGTAATTTAGTTGGGATGTCTGCAGCATAAAGAATAAAAAGGACCTATCTTTGGACCTATCCAAGCACACTGCCCTTTGGAACACCTGCTTTCACGAAAGTGATCAGAGCAATCTGATCCTTAATGGACCCTAAAAAAATGGTTAGGAAGGTAAGGTTTCAGGATTAAGTAAATGATGCTGGAAATATGAACTTGAGGTTTTATATATATATATATATATATATATATATATATATATATATATATATATATATGTTTATATATATAATGTTTAAGAATGTACCAGGACAAAATTATTTTCGCTCGAGGGAAGAGGAAATATAGTCTACAATGTGAAACACCTGCTGGAATTGGAAATTGTAAAATGATGGGATTGGAAGCCGAACTGATGATTAGAAAGAATATTTAAGGAAGTTATTATAGATATCATTCGTTTTAGAAGAACTTTCTCTAATACCTTGGAAATTACAGGAAGAAGGATAATGTGTTAGAAGCAGGTTTACAGGGTTTGGGAAAAAGATTATTTCAGAAAATTTCCAGAGAAGTGGAAAGTGGGTGGTTCAAAGGACACAATTATAGAAGTAAGTCAGGAAGGTAATTGATTTTTGGGGTAGATTTTGAAGTATTAACCCAGTGATATGGTCATAGCCTGGTACTTTGCGCTTAGTCAGATGTTTAATAATATACTTGACCTCAGATGGTGTTACTGCCTTAATCGGTAAGGACATTGGTCATGGTGTGTCCAATGACTGCTCAACCTCTGCATTATTGGACAAATTATCAGGATCTGAATGAGCAAACATTTGGGTCTTGTCTTTGTCGGAAAAGGCCCAGGAACCATCTTCTTGCCGTAAGGGGGCAGTAGGTTCATCTTAGCATCCAGCAAGTAGAAGTTCAGAGGGATTTGTCTGCTGCTGAAAAGCTAGACAGGTGGGCATTAAATGCCTTATTTCGTAAAGCACCTAGTTTTTGTTTTACGAGACTGGATAGCTGGTTGAACTCCCTATGATCTGAGAGATGCCAGTAACTCTAGAACAGGGCTAGAGCTTGAAGCTTAGCCAGTATGAGATTTTTAATGAAATCAGGGAGGGGCTCAGCTGAATTTACAGTATAGCGGATGGTGGAAGGTTTTAAGTTTACCTTCCAAAAGCATAGCTGAATTTAACAGTAAAGTACTAGACACAATCATCCAGCTCTTCAGAGGTTTTCAAGGAGAATCCGAGGTCAAGTGATTCTTCTAGCAGAGTTCTAAAAAATGGCCAGTCACTGGAACAATTTATTAAGGTTGGGGGCAACTGTTGTCTAGGGATGGGTGTCAGAGACAGTGTAAGGAGGACACCCTGTACCCTTATGCTCAGAGGAAAGTTCATTTAATGTTTTTATGGAGTGATAGAAGGGAATAAGATTTAACTACGTGTGAGGTGCTGGGGCATGCTGGCAGTTGGTTTTATGGCCTCTTGGTTGGAGTGCCACTGGCGGAGTGTCGCCTCTTATCCTTGGGAGGAGTCATGGGAGTAGTAATTACTACTAATTATTATAAGTAACTACATCATAAGGTGGGCACATATGGTTTAGTCTATCCAGTACTAATCCTAAACTATTATTTTCAAAGTTCCACAATTGGATATAAAATGTTGCTGAGCGGATATATTAGGGTAAAACACCCGAGATAATACTAGGAGGACTAGAGTAGCAGTAGTATTTCCCTGAGAAGATCGCTCCCTGGATAGGTGAAATCCATTAGTCTACTGGTGATAATTTATCTATAGAAATATAGAGCTTTCAAACAATCACAGTCCCTCCAAAGGTTGGAAGCTATAAAATCATCATCCCATAAAATAACTGGAATATATATGAGTCCTTGCAAGGCAAATGAAGATTTTGAGGTCAAGCCAAATAATAGTATTCAAACTTTAGTGGCTAAAAATTCTGATGACCAATAAAGGCAATTAAAAAACCAACAAAACAGAAACAAAAAACAACAACAAAAAACAAGATAATAAATAAAATGTACCTAACCTGGTCCAATAGTTAACAAAAAATGACTTTTTAATGAAAATGAATATATTTTTTTAAGTTAGTTTATAAAATATAAATACATATGGGAACACTTCTTGGGTGCCCAACTCAATCATGAAATTCATTTTTAAGGGATGTATAAAAAATAAAGATCACTTTTCAACCTAATATTTGTATAATTATATCTTTAATATAAAATACAATTGATAATCTAAGGATAGTCTAAGGATAGTCCATTGTTAGCTACTGCAACTAGCCATTCGCTAGCCAATTGCTCAATCCAACACAAATACATTTCTTGGTTTGGCTGTAAAAAATCTTGGATCAGAATTTCAACTTCCACAAAATAATCAAATTTTTTCCTAGTGCGGTGTTCAAGGACATCTTCTCCTTAAATTTTGCTTCATGAGTTGCTTCAGCAGGTGTGAAATTTTTTATTAGTAATGTCTTAAAACTACGAGAATTTTATAGGACACTGCAATATTTTTTTTTTAAACCAATAACTAGACATAGGTTTTTTTTAATAGAAGTCAAGGGGGATTTAGTAAGCTTAGAGACTGATAAAAAAGAATTATTAAGTATTTGCAAGTATTAAATAAGATTAAAACATTTACAGTTTTGTGAAATGTAGGATTTGATATTATTGCCATTTTTTTTATACATCCCATTTTAATTTTAAATATTATTTACATGCATAAATGAATTTTGTCGCCTCAATCCTCTCATTATTATAAAACTATATAATTCTTGAATTACTGAATCAAAAAATGAAGAACAAAAATATATGTAGATACATATATAAGTGCGTATATATATACATTCATATAACTGTGATATTCTTACAAATTACTACACTTACACAATCAAAATTATCAATACTACTTACAATTTGTTGCATTCATCAACTATTCTAGCATTCATCAAAAGTAAAATACAAATTGTTGCTTGAAGCTGGGTATACTCATTGAGGGTAATAAATTCTGCAAGCTGGTTTATAAATAATTAGTTTTCATTAATTAGAGTATTCTTCATATTAAAATAGAGCTTGGTTTATACTACCAACAAACTACATTGAAAGCTTGGGTTGCTTGGCGTGAATGGGTTCGCTTACTATTCTGAGAGATAGGTGGCTGTTTCTTCTGTTCTATACCTTCCTCATAGAGCCAATCTGAGTTGTCGTGTGGTCGAGGCCACCCAAATTCTCCTTCTTCATTGGTGGACGCATTCCTTAGTCTCTCAAGGGCTGCTGGGATCATATCACTCTTCACTGAGACAAGAGCATGGCATAACATTGCTAGAGAACACCCATCTGTTACATTGCCTATTTGGGCTTCCAGATAGATTTTGGCTTTTTGGATGATAGTTGAGTCAACCTGGTATGGAAAAAAATGAAGTGAGAGTTGCTTATGTATCAGTTTTATAATATTTTATAATTGTAGACCAATCAATTGTATTACTAATGTCTCACTGTAGGCTATATGACAATATATTCTTCTAAACCATGAGTAACTGTGATGATGTTAGAGAATATGGATATATATATATATCCATATTCTCTATTTGTATATATTTGTGCACACACAAAAAGAAAAATCACGAGGAGTAAAATTTTCGAGGATCTCTCACCCTTCATCAGTGAGGAGTGAAGAGACTAGACCGTGGGTAATGTGTAGCGGAAGAGACTCAAAGGAGGGGAAATACGATTGGGTTTTCCCTAATCATCTTAATGTTGGCAATTGATGCCAGGTCTTAAAGTGGCTTTGAGAATGTACTAGAAGTACTTCAAATTCTGTTCCACAGCATACTGTATGTCACAACAAGATTTTACCTCATATTAAATTTATCTTTCATTGAATAGCCACCAGTGTCACTCACACAGATAGAGCATTTGTGAAAACTGTTCTAGCTGATAAGTAGTCTGTAAATGAATATTAGCACTTAGGGTATTTCGTTGTCTTTAAGGTACTTTCAAAGTTGCTGTTTATTTTTTTTTTATTTATATGACTGGATTTTAATATTGAATTTTCTAAGTAGCTTGCTATAAAAGAAATTAGAATAGGAAGTGTTGATCAGTTAGTGGTGACCTGCTGCAGGTAGCCCATTGAAATTTTTGGCCCGGTCCTCCACTTAAAGAAAATTATGTTTTCATATTGTTTCATTGATAAGTTGAAATATATAGACTGGACTAAAGGCCCCATCTATCTAAACTGTCAACTTATTAATTAAGGATGGCGGGTTGAGAAATGGGTCCTATTTAGATTGTATACAAGAATGTGAAAGTGATCTAAGGGAAGGAGTAAGATGACTGACACTGATCGCATGATGAGACATGATTTTGGAGTGTGTTGCTCTGAATGTTTTTGAATTATGTTGATGATTGTGAGTCATTCCCTTGTATAGCTTTCAATGGCTAGATATATTGATTTAGTAATTATTATGGTATCCTGTTTACTTTGAATGTATTTGATTAAGAGTGAAAGTTATTCATCCTGATGCAAAATATAGATTTTCAATTGTAAAATGAAGATATTAGGAAGACAAATTGTTCTGGGATATTTTTTTTTACAAAAACAGAACAATCAATTGTTATATGTTCAAGATATAGATATTCCATTGTAATTAAGAAATTTGAGGATGCGTTATTTATTAATTTATGGGTAAGTGATTAATATCCTAGATGCCTTTTTCCAGCAAAAAAGAAAGAGAAATTATTGCAATGTTCACCTCATTTTCAATTCCAACATTGATGAGTGCTGCCAAGGTCTGAGCAGTAGTTGATACAATTTTGTCCAGGTGTGAGATGCTAGAGATGTTGTCTGGATTGATGTCAATAAAGTGAGCTTTAAAGCTTCCATCAGGCTCTTGGTATTTCTGCACCCACACCTTTAGGTTGTTGACGAGAAGTGGATCAATACTCATTATGGACTGTACTCTCGAGAGCAAATCCAATACTTCTACTGAATTCCTGTAAGAGAAAAATATAGCAAAATAATAAAAAAATCTGATTATTCCTGTACATTCCTATCAGTTAAGATTTTCAATTGGATACTTAGTACTCATATAATTGACAATAACTAATTAATTTGTCCCTATAACAATGATTGAAACTAATTAAACAGTTATTAATAAATTATCAAACCTTTTATAAATATGTTATGGAATCTATACAAAAGAAGTAAGCAAAATGTTGATATGATTTTTTAAACAGGTTTTTATTTAAAAATGATTATTATAATATAGGATGAAATTTTAGTCAACATATTAAGATTAATAATATAAACTTGTTCAAAGGAGTACAACATTAAATTCTGTATTTTTTTCTTAATCTTTTAAACATTCCATTCCTTCTCCTTTTCTGTCATTATTGATAAAGCAGAATTATATATATACAGACACACACACATATTAATGGACCATATTTTCAGCTAAAATCATTAATAAGATGTTTAGTATTTATAGGAGATTATCCAAGCGAACCAATTCTTTAAAAAAGAAATAAAAATTATTAAATGTCTAGAATAATCTTGCAAGTCAAGAAGGTGAAGAGAGAAAATTTCTGTGTTGGCCAATAAATAGTCATTACTGTTATTTCTTACATTTTACATAATTAATAAGCATTTTTTTGGGGGCTTTAAAAAAATTTAATATAATAATAAAATTAGTAACCTGTTCTCAATTGTACAATTTAAAAAAATTTAGAGTTTTTACATAATCAAAAGAGAAAAGGGAATAGGGAAGCTCAAAATATAAAAGTTCTCTTAACTAATGATCTTGTACACATTTTTCTACTTGGTAAGTTCAAACAAAAATTTAGAAAATTATATTCTTGTTATCTTATTAGTTTTAAGCCCAACCTCAATATAAAGAGGTATCAACAAAGTATCTTTATACTATAAAGGTGCACATAAAACGGCTCAAACTTGCTATCAATCAGCCAACTTCTGGTAACTTCCTCAAGAACCAACAAGAATTTTTTTTCTAATCTTTTCTATTCAAATTCCCTTTTGCCAGAGGTCACTAAAATTTTTTTCATCTACTCACCATAAGCTTGTCATATTGTGATGATCGCTGAATGAGTTATCTTTCAATTTAAATAGTAATAGCTTTTGTATGTTTGAGCTAAGATTTCTTAAAATATCCTTTGTTTCCCCATTCTTAGTTTGGTTTAAGTGGAGTTTAAGACCTTCATCAGCAACTAGTGGTGCTATACTTGAGATTGTTGTTGCCAAGCTGTAAAATATAGAATAATATAATTAATTGATTCACTGTAAATTTCGTTTGCCATTCTAAACTGAGATAAAAATAACCATTAAGTTGAGCGAAAGTCCAACAATCTGCCCCATGCTTCTTTCAAAAGTCTTTAACATAAATTAATATCACATCCCCTCAGAGATTTTAAATTTAATTAATTAAATTGAAGGGTTCCAATTACATTTCATGAGGACTATAATTCAGTTGGATTGTATAATTTAAAAACATTTATTTGAAATATTATTATGAGGAGATGGCATGAAGCTAAAACCAGAAGTATTACTCATGAGTCTTCTCAGATGTTCGAGTAAATAGAAGGTGAAAAAGGCAAAGGATATAATTTGTACTACCCATTGCAAGAGGTAAAGTGGCAGGAGAATATGTAAGTTTTCTGGCTACAACTATCAAAATTAGTAAACAGCAAAAATAATTTTGTGAGCCTTTAGGGAATTTGTTATAAGTGGCTGGAAGTCAAAAATTTATTATTTAATTATAGTTTGAATGATTTGAACTTATTATATTAATTAAATTGTATCGATATTACAACCTCTGCTGAACTATGAAATATTATGCATGATTACCTGCTGTATTCAGAAAGAGAAGGCCTGGGAGATACCCTTAAAGAGGGCAATGACAGACCCCCTGCGACCATAAGTGTTCCAGCTTCTGACCCAGGCATAACAGAATGCGGGATATCAAGGTGAAGGACTTGAGAGAAGCCTGCTTCATCATTGTAGTTCCAAACTCTGGAAATTTAAACAGTTGTGAAATAGTAGAATACAATTTTGTCTATTTATTTGAAATTGTGTTCTGCTACAGAGCTTTATATCAGAATGACATTCTTGTTCCTACGACATCTTCCCATGATGTTGTAGGAACAAGAATGTCATACTGATAGGAAAAATATATGTAAATATTGTAAATGGGTATGTAATAATATTGTACGCTTCATTGGTGGATAGAACAAAGGTAAAATTTTAATTTTAAATTTATTTTAACTTAAATTTAACTTACAATATTTTTTTCAAGTTTGATTTTATGTTGAAGATATCAAAACCAAATGAATGCTGAAAAGATAGAACACAGATTCTATTCAAAAGCACCAACAATCTATTCTTCTCTCTTCTCATACTTAGTAAATAAGTTATATTCTGCTAATTTAATTTATATCATAGCTTAAGTAGTCAATATCTATTTTACTCACAAAATATCTGCAAAGGCAAAACTTCACCTCCTTTACATTAATTCAGTATATTCTTCACTGGGTCCTCCATTCTTAAGCTTGATACATATTCAAAACTGGCCTTGAGGGAGAGAGCCTAGGGGAAGTGATCCTATAAATATTTTTCATGCCTGGTGCTGTGGATTTGAGAAACATCCAGGTAATATCAATAAATAAAAGCCTGTCCAAAGCCAAGGGAGTTTATAAAAGGATGATTACCATTATAAATAAACTCATTGAGGTAATAAATTAATTTTTCAATGTCTCCAACTCAGAATCTGATGACATTTTCTTCATACTTCTTACATATATAAAATCAGTCCAGCTACAGGCCATAGATGCCCAAAAAGGAATCACATTTACAGATGAGTTATTCATGGAACACAAGAGATGTTCGGTACACTGATTTGGCAGCATGATTTCTTTTTCCCATTTAAGGAAGAATGGTACTCAATTTGGACAGGGTATTCCCAGGAACCATACAGGAATCCTTGGATCTTTTCTTACAGAAGCACAGAAAGAAAAACTGTGCTTGTAACTTATAATAATGAAACCTTTCCTTTAGGAATCCTACACACTAACCAATGGGCTACTCTTGTTCACACCCCCCCCCTCTTCTAACACATGTTGAAAC
Source organism: Oncopeltus fasciatus (assembly GCA_000696205.2). Taxonomy (NCBI): domain Eukaryota; kingdom Metazoa; phylum Arthropoda; class Insecta; order Hemiptera; family Lygaeidae; genus Oncopeltus; species Oncopeltus fasciatus. The sequence continues at coordinate 135,888 of KZ807919.1, forward strand.
AAAAATAAACTCAGTTATTTGGGAAATTTTAATGAATTATAATCATAAACTAAGTTCAATAGAATATTATTATATCATATACTATTTTCAGCATAATAAAGATTAGATATTTTTATAGTGTAAGTTAATAATTTATAGTCAATGAAGTTTAACAGACCTAATTTCTGCTGCCTGTCCCCAGGTAGTAGCAAAACCTAAGAAGTTTACTTTCATCTTCTTTTCCCTCCTCCATTTAAGTATGATGGATTGGTGTATAGCTGGCCCTCTGCCAAACGAGAGGACTCCTTGGTCCCAACTGAGCCAGAATGTTCGGCTCTCATCGCTTGACAGGATCTGTGGGGTACTTGTAGTCAGTAGGTGGATGGAGTATCCTGGACACAGAGCGGGCAATTTGTAAACATAAACTTGGAGACTTAAAGAATAAATAAAAAACTATCACGACTAAGATGTTTTTGTTAAGAGTATAGGATTCCAAATGTAAGTTTTTTGTTGTTATAATACAAAAGCAACAAACTTTCATTTTGAAGGTCAGTTTGTACCATAGATTATAATACTATTATATTATACGATGCAGCTGCAGTATTTTAATATATAAATATTTACATGAAGAGAAGATTGTCGGGAATTCGGTCATGTTAGTTGAGCAATTAAAAACTAATTTGTAACCAAAATAGTTTTTATTTTAGGCAACGTTTCGGCTTGAATTTTATGCCTTTATCAAAGCTGAATATGAAAGAGATTCAGGCCCGAACGGTGCCTAAAATAAAAACTATTTTAGTTACAAATTAGTTTTTAATTGCTCAACTTCCATGACCGAATTCCCAACAATCCCCTCTTCATAGAACTTGACGGGGAGCTATTCATTCCACATAAATATTTACATTTTCTAAGGAAAATTGTCATATACCATATATATATATA
>KZ807919.1:147964-167202 GCA_000696205.2 Oncopeltus fasciatus
TTTTTTTTTTTTTTTTTTACAAAGCACCCAATTTGTTTACAAATCAAATATTTTATGGGCGAAATATGGGTTGTAATATTATTTTTCCTTTCATACTAATCTTAAGGATAATTTAATGCAGCAGGGTTGAGACAACCCATTGTAAGGGTAACTACCCTTTTAGGCAAATATCTGGTAGAATTTTTGGCACTCACGTGTAGTTGAAGCACTTCCAGAGCCAGAGTTGGTCGAGTCCCGCTTCGGACATGATCGTGTGGTGTGGGCCGGGTCTGGCAGGCCGTACTTCCTGGTGGGCGCAGTCGTCCCAGAAGTAGCTCACCCCAGCTTCGCTCAGCTCAACCTCGATCCCCTTCCTCCTGGTGGCAGGACACAAGTCCTTAGTCCTTGCGCAGGACCTAGGCTCCTCAGGGGAACAATTAGCTCGAGTTGTGGGGGAAATAGCAAATGTATCTTATATAAAAGAGGATAATATAAAATGATAATCTTGGGAAATGGGTTGACGGACTAATGTAAATGATTATAAGACATTAAATAATATTAATATTCTGATTATCCGCGCAGTAACATTCTTATTAGCTTTTATTTTAACATTTATTATTTTAAATATAAAATGTTTTTTAAATATATAAAAATTTGTTAAATATCAACAAGAGTTCTAGGAGTATTTTCCTTCTTTCTCATTAGTTTTTTTTTTTAAAGGGGTGTATAAATAAATTACCGTTTTATCATATTAAAGATTTCAAAGGTCTTTAAATGTGTTAATCCTATTTAATACTTACCAAACTTGTTAAATTCTATTAGAATTCTGAATAAAAATCCTCTGTTTTGTTATTTGTTTTAAAGAGGAAATATGGCAGTATCCTACGGAATTCTCGTAATTTTAAGTCATTACTAGTAAAAAATATTTCACAGCCACTGAAAAAACTCCGAAAATGTATTAAATTTTAAGGGGAAGGGGTCTTTGACTGCAGCGGTGGCTGGTTTGAAAAATTTAGCAGTAGGGATACAACTTGGAAAGGGAGAAGGGCTCCGGGTGATCATTAATGGATATTGATGAGGTTCTGCAGGAAGCTGTTGAGTCAAATCTGTTCACAAGTACTCGCGAACTTGCCAGAGAATGTGGTGTCACAACAGATTATTTAGTCGCCATCAACTCTCCTTGGTGAAGGTGAAAAAGAGCACAAGACTGGTCCGACACGAACTTATTCCTCAGCAATCAGCTAAGAGGTTACAAATTTGTGAATATTTATTAGAACACCCTTCTGATTAGAGATTTTAACGAAAGATTGTCACCTGTGATGAAAAGTGAGTTTACTGGCAAAATACAGAAACCCGTTAGCAATGGCTAGATCGCAAACTGTTTTGCAGGTTACTGTAAAGAGCAAAAAAAAAAAAAAATAAAAAGCTAGCACTAGCCTCTGATCGATATGTTAAACTTTATATGGTTTAGGAAAATTAACCCTCAATTCACCGGATTTAAAATTTATGGACCAAGCCCATACGAAATTAGATACTGTATCAAACAGTTAAATTTTGTATTCTAAATTCGAAGTACGGCTTAAAGTGGTCGAAATTTATTTATTAAACATTAGATAAGATTTTTGTTTAAAATCTCATTTTTTTTTTTAAAGGCTAGACATTAAATTTCTAAAAGGGCTTACGGTTTTGATTTGTCAGGTGGATTACTTGAGATTATTTTTTATCAATATGATAAAACTAAAAGGAACTGCTGATTAGAGAAACAACCAAAAATACATGTTGTCTACGTGTTCGTGTACGTACAATCGCTGGACGCTATACCCTCGTCTGGGACAGATAGGGGTTGATTTCTGGCGGTGGAGGACTAAGAGGCAGGACTTATCCTTTACTTAGTTGTGCCGTCACACGCCTCCCAACAGGAAGCAGAGACTTATCTGCCCTGGATCGCCCTAATCCCTCTGACACTCCAGCAAGGGGTGCAGACATGGGACTGAAACATATCCATATTAACTTCCAACAAGTATCCAGAAGCTACCCTGGAGTGGTTCTTAAGTATATATAGAAAACATGGAATCTAAAATAGACATTAAATTTGGATATGGCATACAATACAGGGAATTTATGTATTATGCATCGTTATCACAAATATATCCAATCCATTATAGATCTTTTATATGTATGTTATTCGTAAAGACATACACCCACTTCATATTGCAGGCAAATATTACTGTAACCATTCTAGATAAATTAGTGCCTTAATTCCTGTAGATGGAGTATTGAAAATTTTACTGGCATTTTTTAACAACTTTGAGGAAAAAAATATCAATTTTTTATTGTGGGAAAAAAATATCAATTTTTTTATTGTGGGAAAAAATTGCTTTATAATGCAGTTTGTACAACGATTTTCTTCCGCCTGAAAATTCATTTTCAATGCGATCCGAAATAATGAAGGTATGAAAGTAGATTCAAGGGGAAAAACTGTTTTGTTGTTGTGTAACTATTCAATCACCAGTTATTTATTTATTTTTTTACTCGCCTTAGCTATTATTCTAAAAAAAAATTTCGAAATTGTCTCCCCTATCCGGAAAAAATTGCATCTCTTATGGCGGATAACCTTTAGGCCAGAAATCTTATTCGGCTTATATCTTCATTATCTCACTAAAAAATAAGCCTGTCACTTAGGAGCTGCGTAAATNTAATTAATATTTTTAAAATATGTTTTTTCAATTGACAAATTATTATAAGAAATACAACGAATAAATAGGCAGTGAGATTGTCTTATTAATGCAAATTGTATGTATAAATATCTATATATCGAAGTACTGAAATTGGTGGGAGGGGGAAGGTTTGGATATTGGGATTGAGAATTTCTATGTTTATTTATAGCTAGCTAGCTCAGAACTTGTAGGGCTCCCAACGAAAATTATCAACGACGAAAATAACGAAAAAAAGAAATAAAGAAATAAATAAAAGTAATTGTGCGATATATGTGCGGTAACTTGTTGAATTTCTCTTCCTCTAAAATATCGCGCAAGTATTGTAGCCATCTTTCTACAGGTTTCTACGGAAATTACACCCCCTAACTCCACACAGGTGGGTGAAGATAATTTGTAATTTGTGAATAAAGATATACCCTCTATATATTCACTTCACAAATGTTTTTCTTATTTTTATTTTTCTTCTCCTGAAGACTTTTCGATTTATTAAAATTTGCCATGTAGTGAGTTAATTTTAAATAATGAATATAAATTAAATTTTGCATTATATTCATTAGATGGCTTACAACTATGAATAATAAAGTTTTAAGCATTATGCTTCTAACACTCAATAATATTGACTGGTCAAGATTTGAACCGAATATGGATATTTTTTGTTTAAGCACCCCTCTTGAATTATCCGCCTCCCTGATTTGATGTTTTTAAAATTTACTTAGCAACATATAATATATATTTAAATCCCTCACTAAACTCTTAAGCATTAATTGAAGAATATCTGAACAAAAACATACATAATATTTTCGGTTTGAACATTGATTTAAAAAAATGTATGCAATTGGTTGATTTTCATGTTTTATTCTTACCCAAATTTCGGCTGAAAATTATACAGTTTTATTCCCTGCCAAGAGTTGTATATACATTAAATTTATAAATAATTTATACATTAAATTAACATTTAAATATTTTTACAAGATGTAAACCTCTTGACAGAATCAGCAAAATGGATTCAGAGTAAATCAANAATTAACAGAGTTAAATGAACCACCACAATGTATTGTAAAGAGCATTTTAGAATCTGATAAAATGATTTTTGCCTTTCGTATACTTTTCTTTATAAGTCTTTTGCATACGAAAATTATTCGATAAATAAATACTTATTTTCAATAAATGGTATAATCAATTAAGCAATAGACATATAAATGTGAAAAGAATAATTACTTATTATATTCTGCAAAACCTTTTGGATTAATATTAGAAGTAATAATTGAGTCTTCCTTCATGTATAATTATATCAATTTTTTAATTATTTGTCAATGGGAACTAAAACATACAAAGCTATGTAAACAGAGAAATGTGTTATATTGTATATGATGTATCTTATGGTACACACGGTACCAGAAAGAATTTGGCTCCAGCGGCGGTTCCAACAGGAATTTACTGAATTACTATCTAAATCTATTAGATCTATCGAATTCCTGAATTTTTTAATCGATTTTTCTAAGCTTTATTAATTTTTTTACGAAATTGTTAAAAATGTTGTTGTCCTTTTGTTTTTGTTTTTTTAGGGGCCATCAGGATCAGTTTGGAGGTTCCGTTCGGGTTTCTCAATTCTGGTACTTTGGGTTCAAATTCCGCCCAGGACAAGCTTTTATCAACAAATAAAAGCTCTTGTCCTGAGCCATGGATGTTTAGAATGGGGTGACCACTTATGGATAGTCCCTCTCTCCATGACCCTGAAGTGGTTAAAACGGGGCCTAACACACACACACATACACACACACACACCAACTGTTTTAAACTGTGAATGAGAATCTAATCCAATGGAATGCATATTATCCCCAGTAAAAATGTACTAATGATTGTACTAATGATCATAGCTGCCAACTGTTTTACACATTCGATCTAGGGCTTAAAAGTGAATAGAGAAGTTAATATTTGACAAATATAATTAATATTTTTAAAATATGTTTTTTCAATTGACAAATTATTATAAGAAATACAATGAATAAATAAGCAGTGAGATTGTCTTATTAATGCAAATTGTATGTATAAATATCTATATATCGAAGTACTGAAATTGGTGGGAGGGGGAAGGTTTGGATATTGGGATTGAGAATTTCTATGTTTATTTATAGCTAGCTAGCTCAGAACTTGTAGGGCTCCCAACGAAAATTATCAACGGCGAAAATAATGAAAAAAAGAAATAAAGAAATAAATAAAAGTAATTGTGCGATATATGTGCGGTAACTTGTTGAATTTCTCTTCCTCTAAAATATCGCGCAAGGATTGCAGCCATCTTTCTACAGGTTTCTGCGGAAATTACACCCCCTAACTCCACACAGGTGGGTGAAGATAATTTGTAATCTGTGAATAAAGATATACCCTCTATATATTCACTTCACAAATGTTTTTCTTATTTTTATTTTTCTTCTCCTGAAGACTTTTCGATTTATCAAAATTTGCCATGTAGTGAGTTAATTTTAAATAATGAATATAAATTAAATTTTGCATTATATTCATTAGATGGCTTACAACTATGAATAATAAAGTTTTAAGCATTATGCTTCTAACACTCAATAATATTGACTGGTCAAGATTTGAACCGAATATGGATATTTTTTGTTTAAGCACCCCTCTTGAATTATCCGCCTCCCTGATTTGATGTTTTTAAAATTTACTTAGCAACATATAATATATATTTAAATCCCTCACTAAACTCTTAAGCATTAATTGAAGAATATCTGAACAAAAACATAGATAATATTTTCGGTTTGAACATTGATTTAAAAAAATGTATGCAATTGGTTGATTTTCATGTTTTATTCTTACCCAAACTTCGGCTGAAAATTATACAGTTTTATTCCCTGCCAAGAGTTGTATATACATTAAATTTATAAATAATTTATACATTAAATTAACATTTAAATATTTTTACAAGATGTAAACCTCTTGACAGAATCAGCAAAATGGATTCAGAGTAAATCAAAGTATAAAGAATTGGTGAATGCTAAAATAAATTTAAAAAAAATTATTATTATTCATTAACAAATTTATAATAAAAATTACTGGAAGAATCACTAATATAGACTCAAAGAGCAGAGTGGACTTAATGAAAAACCAATTTTTTAAATTTACCAGTTAACCGGGGAGTTCCCGTTCAAATTATGCAACATGTACCGGCCGCGTATTGTTTCGCTAGGACATGTCAATACGTCACGCCAGGAGACATGAATACGTCCTAAAAAATTATGCAATGCATATGTCCTACCTGTATCCAATATTGTTTACGCCTAACGCATTTATACGTCTTGCCCGGTTAACAGGTTAATGTTTGACAACATCATAATTATACTCTGAATGATTTTTTTAAACAGATGTTTAAGTTATGCAAATCATGCCTAACAAAAAAAATGCATTTAACTATTCCTAAATGATGAGCTGTGAAATATTGGCAGATTGTCTTAATAGGAATATAATAATATGGTTGGAGGTTGGTTGGCCGTCAAGTATTATGCCGGAGAAATTAGTCAGGGTTTCGGCCAGGATCAGAAAAATAAAATACTCCAAAATTACTGGTAATTATTTTATTATTGGCAACATTTCAATTTAACTTGTTAGTCATCATCAGAGCGATAATGACGTCTGAAGAGATCTCCGAGGTAGATTTATGGTCACATCTCAAGAGTCCATAAAACTGTTCTTAGTCCAGAACTAAACTGTTTTTATTCTATAACTAAACTAAGCAGTTTAGTTCTGAACTCCGAGATGTGACCATAAACTTCCCTTGGAGACCTCTCCAGACATCCCTATCGCTCTGATGACGACTTACAAGTTGAGTCGAAACATCGGCAACAATAAAATTACTACCCGCCAATTTCGGAGTATTCTATTTTTCTGATACTGGCCGAAACCCTGACCAATTTCTCCTGGTTATAACAACAATAAATATTTAAAAAAAATATACGTAAAAATAATTTGATATCCGAAGTTACAAAGAATAGTGAAGAGTAAAAAGTTACCTACAGTTTACAATGAATGCCACAGTAGGCTGCTAATATCTTTGTCATACTTTCCTAGTTATATTCCTTACTGCGAGCTTCATATATTTATTTATTTTTTTATTATTACTGGATCTAAAGAAGCTCAGAAGTATTTTTATTATAATTGCTAATATATACTGCTATATTGGCTGATTTTTAAAAGCCAGAAAGTACCAAAAAACCTACTTGCAGAATTCACCCAAAAACTTTCACAATATTAGGTAAATTTTGAAAATAAAGGAGACTTTTAATTAAGAGATGGGACATTGCCAAGAACTAATACCCATGGAATTTCTTGTACAAAACGAAGGAAATNAAATGCATTTAACTATTCCTAAATGATGAGCTGTGAAATATTGGCAGATTGTCTTAATAGGAATATAATAATATGGTTGGAGGTTGGTTGGCCGTAGAGTCTTATGCCGGAGAAATTAGTCAGGGTTTCCGCCATGATCAGAAAAATACTCAAAAATTATTGGGTAATTATTTTATTATTGCCGACATTTTGACTTAACTTGTAAGTCATCATTAGAGCGATAATGACGTTTGGAGAAATCTCCGAGATAGATTTATGGTTACATCTCAAGAGTCTTAAAAACTGTTTTTATTCTAGACCTGAACTGAGCAGTTTAGTCCTGGACTCCGAGATGTGACCATAAACTTCCCTCAGAGATCTCTCCGGACATCCCTATCGCTCTGATGATGACTTACAAGTTGAGTCGAAACGTCGGCAATAAAATAATTACTACCCACCAATTTTGGAGTATTCTATTTTTCTGATCCTGGCTGAAACCCTGACCAATTTCTCCTGGTTATAACAACAATAAATATTTAAAAAAAATATACGTAAAAATAATTTGATATCCGAAGTTACAAAGAATAATGAAGAGTAAAAAGTTACCTACAGTTTACAATGAATGCCACAGTAGGCTGCTAATATCTTTGTCATACTTTCCTAGTTATATTCCATACTGCGAGCTTCATATATTTATTTATTTTTTTATTATTACTGGATCTAAAGAAGCTCAGAAGTATTTTTATTATAATTGCTAATATATACTGTTATATTGGCTGATTTTTAAAAGCCAGAAAGTACCAAAAAACCTACTTGCAGAATTCACCCAAAAACTTTCACAATATTAGGTAAATTTTGAAAATAAAGGAGACTTTTAATTAAGAGATGGGACATTGCCAAGAACTAATACCCATGGAATTTCTTGTACAAAACGAAGGAAATGTAGTAGAAATAATGGTAAAAATTGTATTGCGAATGGTGTTTGTCTTACATTTTCTGTGAGTGGAGATCTGTACCCCTTCCACCCACCAGGCAGACAAGGGAGCCGAGATCTGACAGGATCTGCAGGTCCATGGTCTGACCCGGGTACCAGAATTTCTTCTGCTCAATGTTCACTGAAACCTGCAAAAAGTAATGAAAATTTCAAATAATTTATTTGAAAGTTGAGGGTGGTNTATATGTAATTATACAAAACATTGTACGCAAAATACACCGCTAAGTACCATTCAAGGCTACATCGTAGAAGGATTTAATGATAAAACTAATACCAATCTTCTATATAATTATCATACCTTCTATTATCCGTCTTCATTGGTTTCTGCACACCATCTTCTGTTGGCGAGCGCTTTCGGACAATGTCCATCTTCATGGCCGAATACATGTGTTCACTGTCACTGTCTGTATTCAACTGCCTGACGGATAATAGAAGGTATGATAGTTCTTTATTCGTTGGCAGTGAAAATAACCTTTTAGATTATTTACCTTCTGTATAATTGTGATTGTTAATTTGAAAAAAGAAAGTATCGGACGGAGGTTAAGAGAGGGGGAGGGAGAGACACAGGGAGAAAGAGAGAGGGATGGAGAGAAAGAGAGAGTGTGAGAGAGTAAACAACACACAGACTGAATAAGAACGCACAGGAAAAGGTACACTCACTCACATACCGTTAGTTCAAGATTAATTATATTTGAATGCTATTTGAATATTATTTTAACTATGATATTTAAATGACTGAAGAATAGACTTTATATCATATTAACTAAGATTATTATTACTTATATGGTACTCTTTTGATCCGTGGGGGAATTCCTATTGGATTAGGAAGTCCTAAGCCCACCCAATACAATATAACTTTAGGAATTGGGTCGCCTACGTTGAGCCGACATTATGTTATGGGCTAAACTTTGCTGGGGCTTTAGAGATAAGCCGAGCCAGGAGCGAGTAAGTACTGTGCTTCCTAAACGAACTTTGGTTCCACAAGTAGTACTTGTGGCTTCACCCACATTTCCTTCGCTCATATCAGGAATTAGAATTTTATCACAGAAGCTATCGCAGGAGTGTGTCCTGTCTGTCAGAGTATCGAGGAACTCCATTCTTATTGACAATTATTTTATTATGGAGCATATTTCCCACGAAGGAATCGAGATATTTTAAAAATAAATAATTAATTTAATTTTTTTAAATGTTAACATAGGCTCTGACGGTCTCCGGGAATATTCATAATTACTTGACCATGTAGTAATGTTTCTTTTTACCAAACTTTCGCACTTCATGGGTCATTATACTTTCTGTTCTGAAGAATTCAACACATGATTTGCGCAAGCTTGAAAAAGTAACTTTACTGTATGGTCAAGCCCAGAAGAAGCATTTATGAATTCCTTTTTGGGGGGGAGGGGTTCGAACTCCTGCCTCATCCACCGACAGTGCAAACGTCGTACCATCGGATTACTAGTAGATACATGGTCCAGCTTTTTTATTTCAGAAAAAAATTGGGTAATTAAAAAGAAAGTAGGGGCGCCAGGCTAGCTCAGAGGATCCGTACGGGTCTTGCAATCCTGACGCCGCGGGTTCAAATCCCGCCCAGTCAATCTTTTATTTATAATATAGAAGCTTGTCCTGAGCCATGGGTGTTTAAAAATGGGTGACAACCTGTAGATAGCCACTCCCTCCAATGACCCTAAGTGGTTGCAAGGGAGGCTAACACAGCAAAAAAAAAAAAAAAAGAAAAAAAAGAAAGTAGAGTGAGGTAGAGTCTACGAAACTACGTTTCTGAGCCTATCCTTCAGGTAGCTTTTATTGAGAAGTAAAAGCTGTCTAGGTTCATGGGTGTTTAAAATAGAGGGACTACCTGTAAATAACTAACTACCACAACTAACTCTCCATGACCCTAAGTGGTTGAAAGGGAGGTAAAAAATGACTTAAAAAAAAAGTTTTCTCTACAGGTTTGTGTTCTAACACCATTAATTTCAATATTGAGGGCTCATAAACTCCAGGGTGATTCCACAATTTAATATTCTATCCTCGGGTTTTCCCAGAGGGGGTCAGGGGGCTGAAATTCCGTCCTATTCCTCGGTGAATAGAACTGATTGCCTCCTGGTGGCCGCCCAGGCTGTCCGAGAGAATTTCGAAAGAGGAAGTACGAGAGAGAGCGAGAGACGGTCGTCTATTCACTGACTTTTCCAGAGTTTTCTTTTTCTCATTCGGGAAATTCTTTTCGCTCACTCCTCCACTTCTATTATGGAAAAAAAAAGGCTGCTCTTCAAAATAAGCAGAGTTTTCCAACTTCTACTTTTTCTTTGGGGGAGGGGAGGAGAATTTGAAGAGACTCTTTTCCCACCAGGTTTTTATTCAGCCAAGATCCTCCAGTTACTGAGGAGCAGTAGTTCTCAAAGTCAATCGTCATTAATTCATCATAGCAATAAGATTTAGGAAAAACTCATGGAATTGAATTTTAAAGATTATGAGAAACCTATTTATCATCTTGCTTTGAGACTTAACTCAATAGTAATTAAAAATTAGGCCGAAAATTCAATTTTTTAAATAATAAAAACTCGTAAATGATCAGACCGAAAATGTAGTTAGGCAAAATATTTTATTCTCAAAATTTTTTCTGATTATCATTATTATTATTATTCAAAATGTTAACATTTTCAACATTCTAAAAACCATTAGCCCTCTTTCTCAATAAACTTGTCAAAAATTTTTCCTAGTTACAAAGTTACCTATTCCCAATAATACCCTTCTTTTTTTCCTTTGTCCCTTTTATTGCCCTCTTTTGAAACAGGCTTTCCCTTTGTACCTTCCACCTCTTACCTCCCCCCCCCATCCTTCTACCTCCCACGTTGTGTATCTGAAAAATTATATTTCTTCTCAGTCATGGAAATGTGAACTTAGGGACAGGACGTCCGCTCTCGTCTTCATGATAGACAGGTGTGGTAAATTACTGTTTTAATGTTATTCAATTATTTTTCAATAAGTTGTTGTCTCATGTTTTTTAAAATTTTTTTAAAAATTCTCTTACATAGCTTTCTACATTCACACTTTTGATATCACTTTACATTATGGTAATTCTGTATTATATTATTGTCAATTCATATTGTATTCTCATTACATTTCTACAGATAATCTTTTGAAAAAATACACTTTTAAAATTTGTATTTTTTTTTTGGTTCTACCTTGACCAAACCTCAACTAAAATCATCTAATAATAATATCTATGGCCAAAAAAAACTCTCCTTTTGAACTTAATAGTTAATTTCCATCGGAATTTGTTTAAGCACCCTAGAGAAGCAAGTACTTACACAAATACTGACGAATACTTATTGCTAATAGAATATTTTTGTTATTTTCAGCCCTTCTTTATAAAAAATAAATACATATTCAATTTATATTTGTTAAAAAACTGTTGTTACAATGCAAAACGAGATCCATTCAAATTATATTTCATGTACGCACAAGATATCTCTTAATTTTATCATTTATTTTAGTCACTTGAAAAAAATGGCAAAATAAAATAATTGAGTAAGAAAATAATTCTGTATTAATAGAAAGAAAGAAAAGAAAAATCTGGTGTTTCACTACCCAATTAAAACTTTAGTCCTAATAAAACAGATTTAACTTACTTTACAGAACTTTTCCCCACGCTTCAAATTTATTAAAATTTATGTCGCGATTTATTTTTGCATAAACCTGAAATATAACTTGGCTGATCAAACGCTGAGAAAAAATACGATGCTTCTGTCTACAGCATCCAGTGATTTTACCACTCTCTCTCTCTCTCTCTTTTTATTTAATTTAATTGTAAATTATTATTGTATTAATATTTTTTGTAAGAACTAGCATCCAATAAAGTTACGTCCCTCTTTTTGTAATTTAATTGTTCTCTGAAAGAATTTCAAATATAAAATTTAAATTTTGGCTTTTTAGTAGCTGACATAAAGTTAATATTTTCAGAGTTACTTTTTTTTTTTTTTTTTGAACTTCTCATGAATCAACTGAGAGACATAAAGAAGGGACTATAAACACCTAGCCATCCGTTTCTCGTAATTTATTTCTCGCCTAGGGAGTATTAAAAAAAGAAAATAATTTTCCATATTTTATATTAAACTTTTCTCTTTGTCTAAATTCATTTAAAAACTATACAGCACTTTATCAAACAAATATACATTTATATTTGTGCTCAAATAAGGTTTCTTCAAGAGCGTAAGCAAAATTGTTTTACCCACACACCTAGTCAATGACATTAAAAATACGATGAATGATAGCAGAATACTTTATTGTAAAAATTAAAATATCAAGATATTGGAATAAATATTTAATAAAAACTGGTAATAAATTTTTTTGTTTACTATATGATAAAGGATATTATATGTGTCTGTGTGAGAGTGATGTGGAATATGTACAGATGAATTAAAATAAATTGAGAAATTTAACAAAAAAACAAAGAGAAGGGATTGAAAATCTGAAATAAAAAAAAATCAAGAAGCGGAGAGGAAGGGAATCAATGATGATCAGAGATTGAGATCATCAATAATGTTATCAAAAAGTAAGTCAAATATTTAAACTTTGTTCCCTTCCCCCCCCCCTTTCCTGTTCTTCCAATTAGTCTAGGTGATTGGAAAGAGGTAAAACAAACATTGGTATTCTGGTTTTTTTTTTGGTTTTTTTTTGTCTTTGGCCGTTTTTATATAACTGAAGTTTTTGATTCATTTACTGAGCTGTTCATAAAGTGATAATGAAGTTTCAATTACGATGGCGGTATTATTTAAAAAAATAAACGTATTTGATTTCATAAGAGAATAATTATAACCTTAAATAAAGTTATATCAAGAAATTGTAAAACATTAATTTTAATTTTAATATTTACTTTGAAGTAGTTAAATCCAAATTAAATTCATCAATGATTTAAATTACATATTTAAAAATTTTCTGGACAGTAAAAGATACTTTTTTTTAAACATTGTAAGTACGCCTTAGACTAAATGAATTATTCAGCGTTGTAGTTATTAAGTATTTATTAAAATTTTTGGTAAAAATCACTGCTAGCGATGGTGAAGCGATCTAGCGACAAAATGGGAAAACATTCAAAAAGTACATCAGTGTTATCTTTCGACTCCCTCTGGAAATAAGACATAGGATTTTAAGTTTAAGTTTATTTATCTATTGGACTTTTCACTGCTTCTATCAGTGAAGCTTATAGGGTCCTTGTAACTTCTTATAAGTTATGAGGTTTAGGGGAAGATTGCAGCTGTGGTACTTACAATAACTGCATAATGAACAACGGTAACTTTCATGTTACCCAGGCATCGCTGTTTGGACATGGAACCTCCGAGGTTTCTTGGTTGACACTTTAAAGGATACTGAGTTGTTTTACATGCATGGTCGAATAGTATTTACTCTTGTGCATCTTCTCTACTATTACACTTAAGAACAAATAAATATAACAATATACACATGAAATGTAATAACTCGAAATTCAGTGCTATAACATTTTTACTGATAGCCCACAATAAAGAAAAATAATGTAATTTTAAGAGTTTTATGCGCCTAACATTCATCTACATTATTTTTGGTTTTTGATATCAAATTAGTCGTTTAATCATGATAGGTCCTGCATTAATGAAACAAGAGAACTCTATTTAGTTTTCATTGCTCTGGCTATTTTTACTGAAAAAAAAAAATACCCCGCGAAATTATTTGATATGATTAGAAAAAAAAAAAAAAAAAAAAAAAAAAAAAAAAAAAAAAAAAAAAAAGAGAGAAAGAGAGAAAGGCGATAGTAAAATTGATATAAATCCATTAGAAACTTTCTTTTAGAAACATTTTTTTATTTTAAAAATGCCAATTAATATCAAATTTATATTAATTAGTATTTTTAATGGATAAGTCAAATACAAATTCAGTAAAGTTGAAATATATAATGAGTTATAATTACGGACATTGTCAATTCCAACAAAATTATTCTGACTTTATAAATGATTGCAATAATTTATTTACCCGCCCGAAAACGCAGGTTGTTATATGTCAACTGGGAATTAATGACATCTCATTTTCATCGCTCCCCAATTAAATATATAGATAAATGAAATAAACTAATAAATCTGGGACAATGAAATTTAGTTTTTCAATACATGTTAATAAATTAAAATTTTTCTCAATAAAAAGGTTGACTGAATTCCACATTTTGTTAAATGATGACAAATAAAACATTATAATGCAATTTTAAAATTGATTGTGTTATGTGTTTTTGTAACAAATAATTCATTATTATATAAAATTCATTTTGTATATAATAATAATATACTTATTAGTATTTACTTATTCTGCATAATGTCCATACGTTAGTAAGCAATACACATTTCATTTTATTATTATTTATTTCTTTTTTTACATATTTATAAAATCATTTTACATTGTCACATTCTTGTATTAACTTTGAATGAGTCACTCAAATGACATTTGGTTCGTGAGAATTTATTGTGACGGGAGTTCACAGCCATTATAGTTATATTCCTAACATATCTTTCTTAATAAGAGTTTTATTGTTTTTTTTTTTAATCTAAGATAAAATAAATTTACAATATTACATTTTTCACACATTGCTAAATAATTTTTGGTAAGTCAAATAAAAAGAAGATATTAATATAATAAATATTGGTCTTTCTTATATTCTATCAGCCATTCATCTAATTTCAACAAAAATAAATTCATTCAATAGTTTCCGAAAAAAAGCCTAAATATCGAATTTAATTCCTAAATGTAAATTAAGGGAGTTCCGCTAATCTTCAAANTGCACTTAACGATGACACAAGAGCTATGAGACTTGGTGGAAAAGATTAAACCGTTTATTATTGTATATATATATGGATATATATATATATATATATGTATATATCCATATGATGGCTTGCTTAAATTTATAAGTTAATAGCTAAGTAATACATGTCTAACCATTTTTTCAACTAAACCTTACATTATCAAATGAATACAGTCCTCCCAATCTAATATCGAATAATTATAAATTCTCCATAAGATGTAATGGAGACCCTATCTTTTATCACGGTGTTAATATATCGTGCGTCCAAAACTTATGACCAGACAGTTCCCTCTATTCCTCCATAACCTATATGCCTAATCCTTGGCCTCAGAATCCAATCCTAGTAGCCCCCCTCCCCTGGTGACTAAATCTGAGTCCACCACGCGATCTCCTTGGTCTTGAAGGGGCCATTAAAAGTCCGAAGAGTTAGATACTTGCGCCCGTCCAACACGCATGCGTGTGGAATTGCTCACTCAGAGATAGATGGCGGCCAGCGGCAAGCTGGCTACACAGAAACAAAGCCGGTGCAGATATGAGAAGCTCCAGAAGAGTTATAATACAATTTGTGCCAAGCCTCTCACCCCCTTCATGTCCCACCCCTCTCGGGCAGCCCTACTGTTAACAAGGATATATTAGGCGACGTGCCGCTACCCCTCTCACCCCCCACCCCTTTTATATTTTATATATGAAAATAACAAATTGCTCGCTATATCTCAAATAATCCTCTGTCCTTTATTTTGCTCCTTATAGGAACATTAGAGCGGAATTCTGATTTTCTCTGTCTTCTGAAATTTAAATAGATAAGCCAAAATATATCAAGATTTATATTTATATCCTGAGTAACGAAATTTTTAATTTCAGCTGCGAAAAGAAAATTTATTTCAGCATAAATATTTTCATGGAGATTAGTCATATGTTTTCTATGCTTGATAGTTCGTTCTGTTTTTTTCTTAAGTTATAAATTCTAGAAAATATGTATTATAAGATTTGATACGAGTAATCTTTTTATTAAAATATTTCTACTCTATCAACAATAAACATAAAGGCACCATGTGATTACACCACAAAAGATCTCCTGAAGATGGCTCATTTAAGGTGAAAACGCTCAAGCAGAAAATAAATAATTGTGTTGAAGACTCATTCTAATGTTTCTTTCAAATGAGGAAACCCACCAACAAATATTAAAGATAAAATAAGTTCAGAATATTTCAACATATTCAGCATATTTCGCGGAATCCTGTAGATAAAAAATTCTAAATTTTTTATTTTGTTTGTGTATATCATCACATATGGATAAAATTGATTCACTCTGAATATGATATTCATGATTCACCCTGAATACAACGACTGCTGCAAAATTTCCGAAAATCCTGTTTTGCCAGTAGGGGGCAAAATTGCCCTTATAATTATGTTTCACAGGAAGCCTTTTACCATAGCATAACAGCAGTGTTTCCCGGAAACTGAAGGAAATTAAGTTATCAACAAAGGGAAATTTAAATTTATCTTGTGAAATATAATGCACTTATATGCAATATCTGAAAAGTTCTGCCAGAGTTTTTCGTCGCCCTTGTAAAATTTCGCATATTTCTAGTGATTGGAGAAAATTAGATAATAAAATAATTTTTCAGAATAATAATGATGTTTATTTTAGAAACAAAACTTTTTATTTTGATGAAAATAAAATGTGGATTATTTTTAAACGAGGAAAGATAATTTAAGTGGGATAGTCTCAGAACCTCTCTCTTCCATCTAACTATAGCTGTTAGATATAAGAGAAAAAAAATATTATACCTCTGCATAAAACATTGGAGTCATCCAGAGATGAGGGGTTATTTACGGGAGCTAACCTTTAACCAAACCGACACATAAACTCGATAGATATATATTTCTCGATATGACTTGCAGGTGTATTTGACATAACCTAAATTAATGGATTATAAATGTATTATATATCCAGTCTCGAGATATATTTTAATGCTTTATTAACCCAATATGTGTATCCCATTAGCTGTTGTCCTCTAAAGGAATAACTATATTATGCTAATTAACGTTAGTGCTATTAAACGACTTTTGAAAATTTTTTAAAGATTTTTAACGATACTAATGATGTAAATTTAAAAATGTGGTAAGCTTCAAATTTTATATTTAAATCAACACACAAACACACACGTAATGTCTGTTTTTCACAGTTTTAAAAGTAAATCAAACAAATTCCTCTATCTGCAGACCGCTGAAAAAATTGATTAATGGCTGAAATCAACAATATTGGGAAATTGTTATTATCTTTCTCATTTTAGAGTTAAGAAAAAACATAATAAACACCAGACGTAGAATTTGACTTTTTAACTTTATGAATATTTGATGCAACTTTTACGAAAAAGCATATTACGAAAAATGTTTAATACTTTAACTTTCAGAGTTGGTGAGTACTTCTTACTTTTAAAATAAAGGAACTAAATTTTTTGGCCTCATATTGCGAAATACTAAATATAATACTAAATAAAGATTTAGAAAAAGCCAAAATTTATAATCGTAATATTGTGAGTGTTACGAAAACTGTTATAGAAGATTTTGAGTGTAAAATGTAATTACATAGCATTTTTCGTACTAATTATATTATATACTATCATTTTTACTAAAGACGCAAATTTAAAGATATATAAAAAAAAGAATTAACCAGGACGATTGAGCACTTCTCCTACTCCACCCTTAGAAAGAGACTACAGCCTGCCTATGAGAGGCACTTACTTATCACACTCATTATTCTCTACATATGTTAAGGCCGAATCGGCCTTTAGCCTTACCTATGCGCACCTTTAACGAAGAAGCCTCGGAAATGCGCTTAGATCGCGCAGCTCCTGCGTGACGGATTTTCTAATTAGGGAGAGCGGTCGCCTAAATCCCATTCTAACGAGAGTCCTGACCATAGTTTACCGACCCTCATTCCACCCCTTCTACCATTTGTCCACCATTGTCTTTCTTCCTCATATACCAGACAGGACAGTCCTGAGTGCATTGTCCTAATTTCCATAACCAATTTCTTTCTATTTGCCCATGAAGTACATAGGAAACATCATATACACAATTAATTTTATCATGGTATTTAATGTAACTCAATTTGTAACCTCTGTGCCTTTTTTTTTGAGGTTCAACTTATCCATTTTGAGTAAATGGAAATAACTTACATGAAAAAAACTCATAGATAATTTCATTAGAACCCTTGTAGACATCTTGTCAATGTAAATTGTTCTATGATCCTGAAATATTTAACTTTAAAAAATATCACATTATAATAGTGTGAAACAAAAATGCAACCTATTTTCTTAAGCTCATTCAGGATCACAATTAATTACTTGAGAATATTTTGAAAGTACACAAATTTATCTCGGCAATAAATATCTATCTTTCTAATACTAATATAGGGATGTGCGCCGGGTTGCCCAAGCGATCCGTTCTGGTCTTTCAATCCTGGCGTGATGGGTTCGAGCCCTGCCCTAGGTAAGCTTCTGTCATGCAATAGAGGCTTGACCCGAGCTATAGGTGTTTAGAATAGGGTAGTTAGTTACCTGCAGATACCCTCTGCCTATATGGGTTTATGTGAAATACATCCGGTGGCCAGAATGGATAACTGACCACACACCTTCTTTAGTATGTCGTTGATCGCGAATAAACTGGTATAATTTAAAATAACTCGCTTTATGCTGAGTATTAATTTAAATTTCAGTTTTCAAATTTCAAACATTTCAGTTAATATTAATTAAGAAGTAATTTAAAAAAAATGAAATTGTTATAGTTGAGTAAAATTGAGACTGTTTAAACTGAAAGTAAAATAACATGTCTTTATTAAGATACACAAACACACAACTTATATGTATTATATTTTCCTTATAATATTATAATAACTTCAAATATCTAAAAATGGCAGCTTGGAAAATATACATAAGTAGCCTAAAGATGAGTTGATGTTACTCGAAACTTAATAGTGTAATGGCGTAAAATCAAAACAAAAACATATGTCCAAAAAGTTTTTATATAAAAACTATTCTAGTAAGGTATTAATAAATTGAATCAAAGTTCTCACAATTAATTATTGTTTAAATCTTAAACAATCAACTATTAAATTAATTCTTTTACACAAAAAAAAGCAAGGAAGTTAGAATAAAAAAAATCTTGCTAACTCAGCCGGGACTCAGACCCGGGTCAGAGTACGACTGAGTTTGCAATATTTTTTTATTTTAACTTCCTTGCATTTCTCGTATAAAATTGAACGTGAGATTAAATACCACAACGAAAATCATTATTTAAAAGAATAATTCTTTAATATTTAAAATACTTTCAGGTCGATTATGATCTTTTATTTTCAAATTCAGGACAAAAAATAGTTCCAATTTTC
>KZ807919.1:194535-204713 GCA_000696205.2 Oncopeltus fasciatus
ATAAATATATATATAAGACTGTATTTTTATCTTCTCCAATCAGGATGGTAAAGACCTGATTTATTTTTTTTTTAAATTGTTCCATTGTACTAAGATAAATAGCTGTTCTCTGCTAAAGATTGCTGGAACCCTGAAATAGTGGGTGGACGTCAGAGCAGGAACAAGATAACAAATCACCCAAATCGATTTAAAAACAATATTAACGAATGGACGATGTCGTAAAGCTCCAGAATATATGACGTCATAATTGACTGAGTTAAGTCATGAACCTACTTTCATGACTGATCTGAAATGGAGTTCTTTAGCTCGAAGTTTGCCACTATCGAACCGGAAGTTTGCTAATTTCAGGTTTGTACAAATTACCGTACAGCGAGTGAGTATAGACTAACCGTGTCGTGATCATTCCCACAGCTATTTGCTTGTCACCAGTTAACGGATTCCCTTGTAATCACCAACCGAATGATGGATTATTTGCGTTATCAATCAAATTCCCACGAAATAAGGAATGATAGCGATAGGCTGGGTAAGTGACAAATCCTTGTCAATGTATGCTGCTATAAGCTAAATAATAATAAACTATACTATTTTAATGGATCTGTATTAATAATTGACTATTTCATGATTAAATACAGTAAAATCAAAAACGCGGTTCTAAAAACACAAAATATATTTTCACTCTTTTTATTAATGATTTAAGATAAAATGTGATATCCACTCCTCCCTGTGACTGTGGTTTCACTTTTCAGTTGTTTCTCAAGTCTACAATGTGAACAGACACCGCCCTGGGGAGATTTCTCCACTCAACACCATTGCCCTGATGATGGCTTACTAGCTAAGCCGAAACGTTGGCATAAATAAAAATATTACTCCAAATTGTGGTGTATATTTTTTTCTTCCTGGCCGAAACCCCGACCATTCTCACACGATAAAATGTGATACATAAAATCATTTCCACAATTTGTTTATAACTTAATGAAAGTCGAGTTTCGGCTGAATTTAAGTGCATTAAAATAAGTTGGGCATTATTATACTCTAAATGCCATCATTTTGCTCACAACTTATGGCTTTAGCTTAGTGTAGCTTATTATAAAAAGGTTCAAAGAATCTTGGCAAAGAAAGAAATTTTGCAAATAAATACTATTACTGTGATCAGATAATAAACTAGCTAAATAAATATGATATTTATCCTTTTAGTTCTATCTAGGGAATAACATTATAAACTGAGGAGCGTTCGAAAGGTAAGAGTGGGAAATTCGCTCAACCGTTGTAGTTACATTCATAAATAACTGCCTCAATAATGGTTTTTCGTAAAATTATCGAATATCACAAATGTTGGAAAACAAAATGTCTGGCCTAAAAAATTCAATAAACTTTTTCGTAATACTAACAATAACTAAGATATTACGGTAATTAACTTTTGGTTATATTTGTATTGTATCACTTGGGAACAATTTGAAACTCAATTTCGGTTGAGTTACATTTTTTAGCTATTTTCTATAGAATTAGGCATGCTGATTTTAAAACTGTTTTTAGTTTTCTTCTATAACTTCTATGTGGGTGGGGCGCTTGCTGGTCTCGACCTGCCTGTTTAGTTACATCTGCTATTCTGTTTTATAACGTTGTGTGTCGGTAAGCAGTATTTAGTATTTAGTTACGGAAGTGTACATTACATTAGAACTACATAGTGTGTTTGAACTGAAACGTTTCCTTATGGTTACCTCTTTTCCTACCCACCCGATTTGTTTTGTTATGTGGCAGTTTTACCATTTCCTGTCAAAGAACAAACATCAGTAAATTTGCCAGACAAGCACATTTTGCCTATTTAAAAATGAAACTTGGTGATCAAGATATAGCATCGGCACCTCATAAAGTGTGTAAACAGTGTGTTGAGGGTTTAAGGATGTGGACGAAGGGAACACGTGCTAAGCTTCCATTTGGTATACCTATGATTTGGCGCAAGCC
Source organism: Oncopeltus fasciatus (assembly GCA_000696205.2). Taxonomy (NCBI): domain Eukaryota; kingdom Metazoa; phylum Arthropoda; class Insecta; order Hemiptera; family Lygaeidae; genus Oncopeltus; species Oncopeltus fasciatus. Next base: position 196,498 of record KZ807919.1, read on the forward strand.
CAAAGATTATTCAAGGGATTGCTACATTTTTATAGGGGAAAAATCGGGATATAACAAGAGAAACAAATGTAAAATAGAGTATCCTAGTTTGCCGTCAGCTATACGCCAAGTACCGCATTCAGCCAAAGTCCTTGTGCCAGTTTTCAATGAATTTACCTCTTTGGAAAAAGGGGAATACGGATATGCTGCAGATGAAATTTACTCCAACGATGAGGGTCATGGAAGCAAGGTATCAAGGTAGATGGGACGTATTTATGGTTATTAGAGGAACGATGTGGAATTCGTTTAAACAATTTTATAATTAAGCTTATTGTCTTAAAGTGCATGTTTAAATAAAATTATGAAAATTTAGGAAAATAAGTGTGGAATAATTTGAACGTGTGACTAAACATTTCCTCAATAACGTTTGGTAGATTGATTTCTAAAGCAAGGCAATAAAATTGCCTTTTCTTTAGAACATCAAATTTTCTTTTTGAACCATGAAAAATGGTTTTTTTCCCTTCACAGTAGTTTGTTTAATTATTTTGTTTTTGGTGAACTATATCTCTAGCGTTGCTATTAATGCAATCACATTTCCACAGAAAAAATAAATCTTGGACTAACAGTGATAATTTATAGATTTTATTACATTAAACCTTTTTGGTGAACTATATCTCTAGCGTTGCTATTAATGCAATCACATTTCCACAGAAAAAATTAATCTTGGACTAACAGTGATAATTTATAGATTTTATTACATTAAACCTTTTTGGTGAACTATATCTCTAGCGTTGCTATTAATGCAATCACATTTCCACAGAAAAAATTAATCTTGGACTAACAGTGATAATTTATAGATTTTATTACATTAAACCTCTTGAAACAGTAAAACATTATCATTATTTAATCGAAAATAATAATTTAAATTATAATCGTATGTAGTTAATAACTGTTGAGTAAATGAATAAACAAAAAAAAACAAACATTATAAATATTGTTTTCGTTGTGATATTTAAACAAGGGACTAGAATAAAAAATCTATTTGTCTCAGCCAGGCCTGGAACCTGGATCTCCTGCTATTCGAGCCCTGGCTTAAACATTTATTGTTTAAAAAAGAAACAATACTGACTGAAGTTGTAAGTATCTTAATTCCTCATTCAGACAAGTGGGTTTAAATCAAATGTAGGATAGAGTATATGCTTTAATAAGATTGAATTAAAAATATGTGTTGCACGACATGCGAGTTCTTGCTTTATGTGATAATTATTCAAGCCTTAATTAGATACCATTTCCTTTACTTTTTTTTTAAAAAGTTCATGGTGAATGGCTTTTAAGAGAAATAATTCACACACGATTTTGTAATTAAAATTTAAAAGAGCTAAAAATTAAAAGAACCGAGTGGTGGGAGGGTAGTCGCTGAATGCCTTTGTGTCTGGTTAATGGAGAATTTAACCGGAGCCCAGACGTTCTGGGTCAATCCTGGATTAGGGCTTCTTGTTTGGTTAATATCTTGACTGAGGGGAGGGGGGTGGGGGGGGGGGTTCTGAATAATGACTTTTTAGATCCCCCCTCTCCTTCTTTCCGCGTCATCAGTCTGCCCCCACTTGCAAGCCGTCATCACTCCAGGCCGTTCTCTCTTATTTATTTAGCCACCGCAAATGAGATAAATATGGCTCCCTTTTATCATTATTATATGGGCTAAAGTGTTTACCAAGGAGAAAGATACAATATGCTGTCCTGACATCTTCAGTAGATTAACATAGGTATTTAGGTAAATGGCGAATAGTGAGAACACTAAATATATCATATACAGGGAGAAGTATGGGGAAATCACTAAAACTGCTATGTTACGTACTTTCATAAATCTCTATCTTATTAAGAGTTTTCGTAAAATGTTAACAACATAAATTTACGAAAAAAAAACCCAGAAAAAAACGACAACAACAAGATATCACTCTCATAAAGTACAAAAACTTATTTATAAAAATAATTAAATAATTGTGAGTATATAATGTTATTGCATTTTGACCTTAAGCCAACCCGTTCCCTTCCCTGTTTCACATTTTATATTTCAAAGCCAAAATACCTAATTTGGTTCCCATGTTGCCTAAGTAAAAATAATCATATAAGTTAATGTTATATCTCAAGATCGAAGTTACACTTTTAAATATTACGTAAAATATGGACTATAAATATGAGACAATAACATTTTATGTAGATTAAATTCTACAAATCTTTTCGTCACATTAATTAAAACGATATTTAATTTTGATCTCCCTTTTAACCGCTCCTCAAATGTTTTCAGCCATTGACGAACTGAATAATATNTAAATATATATATATATATATATATATATATATATATATAACTGTAATACATAAATATTTAAATTAGCGTGTACTTCACTTGATGGAGAAGCTACCTAACAAACAATTTTAAATGTACTCCTAAATCACTATTTAGAATTGTTTGTTTTGTTTTTTCTTTCTTAAATAATTATTAGAAAGTGTTGGCAATCAGCAAGTTACGCGGTCATTTCCTTTTCAGGCGGCGTGGTGAGTTATCAGGATGGGTAATACTGGATAGAGTTTGGGCCAAAGTATTGGGATGCATGGATAGGTCTGAGTGGAATTTATTAAAACGGGTTGGGATGACGTATTTTACAAAAGAGATTTGGTGAAGATATGTACATTTTTTAAAAAGTCAATTGCATCAGGTAACCAACGTGATTAGCTTAATTTCCCTATGGAAATATGGCAATAATGGTAAAAGCAAAATTAAGGTTAACAAATAGTTCTATCTTCCATTTTTGGGAGATTCTAAAATGGTGCAGGATTGAAATCAATATACAAAACTGCATTTGTTCATCTCTATTTCAGATTAAATCATTAGCATATTTCTCCTAGAGCAATAGAATTTATCGCATAGAAATTATAATGTTATTTTTAGTGACTTTAATATGTATATATTATTACAAACACTATAATTTTTTTCTATTTACTTTACATACTAAGCGTATTTTCATATTTAATCTTTTGGAATATTTTTTGACATATAAAATGTATTACAGATAAATAATTTCAATTTAGACACTGTCTTCTGTATAATGGCTTAGGGTAGGGGCTGAAAAGATGAGGGGCCTCTAATAGGATACTCAAATGATAAATCATAAACTATTCATAAGTAAATGATGTCTAACTCTTAATAAAATAAAAATTAATGTATACAGGGCTTTCCAGAAATGAAAATTCAGTCTTCATACAAATTTCTAAAAATCTAGTACCGAGTGCTTTAGAGATACAGGACTTCATGGTCAGAGCCCAAAAATCTTCCATTGTGGGTGCCAGAGAAAGACACTCAGTTCTTTCATAATCTCGAAAGCGCTCAATTGTAAAATTTAAAAAAAAAAAATGAAATTTTACAAAAAATTGTACTTTTATTTGTGGAAAAAATATTTTTTTACGCTGTGACCCCAGTTCCAAAAATTAAATATTGTTCACAGCTTTTAAATCAGTTCAAAATATTTGTGTGACAGTCCTTTGTTTATGAATCTCCCCACTACTTTTCTTCTATTGTAATCCGTTGAACATAAAAGGCATTAAGGACCCTAGTGGTTAGTATGCTATAAAAAAATACAAATAATATGAAGTACGATTCAATAAATTAGATTGAGTGGAGTCTTTAAATTTTTCAAAGAATTACTAAAAATTTTAATTTGAGAAATAATATTAATAATATTATTTTTTTNGATCTTCGTTAAAATGTATATGTATAACACGACTGAGGATCGCTAATGGGAACCGTTCTTTCCGCGTGATTCTGTACGTGGAATCCCACTCCCTTCCTTTCCCCCGCGCACCCGCTCCTCCAGCTCCCTCCTAGCGTACCGATAGCGCCCCTGTTTACAAACAAAGCAGGTACCTCCCGGAGAGGGGAATGAGTGTTTTAAAACTCCACGGCTACCTAGGTGAAATTTGATGTCTAAGAACAAAAAAAAAACAGAGCAAAATGAAAAATGAAACATATAAAAGTGAAATAAAAGTAAGTCATGGAAACAAGTTTAAAATTATGCTATATCAGTGAATATATAATACCCGATTATAAATGCAGTTACAAAGAAACGGTAAATACATCTGACGACCGTCGAAGCCTACGTGAACAAATTACAAAATATTTTTTTTACTTGACAGAATGTAATAAATAAATAAAAGTAGATAAAAAAAAAAAAAAATAATACAAATTTTCAATGTGTATTTTTTAATTATCAGTCAACGTTTCTGCCTAAAATGTAAGCCATCTTCAGGGCTATCATTAAGGTGAGAAGAGACGTCGTGCCATCAGGATCACATTTTCATGACTGACTCATGAAAATGTAATCTTAGAGACACGGATTTTTTGTTTGGATCTACATTGACCGAACCTCAACAAAAAAAACATCTAATCATAATATCCACGGTCAAAAATACTCTCCATTTGAACATATAACTATGGGGTCATTTATTGAATGTTGTAGTTCTGCTTACTTCCTACATCTTCAAAATATTTCAAACCAATTCATGGTAGTCCCATTTAGTTATTAGATTTTAAAAATTATAAACTGAAAAAAGTCATAGCTAAAAAAAACAAAGGTAGAGCTTTGGGTGGAGTAGCGTTTCATAAAGGTTGTTCAGAGATTTCAATAAAAAATCCACATTGGATAGTCGTTCACTTTGACAAGAAGAAAATTATCAAAATCCACGTCTCTAGTGGTACCAACATGTACCATGGGGTTACATGTAGGGAGAGCCACCTGGCGGCAGACACCCGAAATTACAGGACTTGTCTGCGATCTGTCTTACACGGAACCGTCCTTGTTTTCTCTCTATTTTTGTATCTAGACGATATTTATAAATCCCAAAATGAGGCAGTGGAAAGCTAGAATACCTTCCAGGACCACTGGAGGAACATGAAGAAATACGGCGGTTGACTGTTGAAGAAAATTATACATTAGCCGAAAACAGATATATGCACCTGCCTCTCCTCACACCAAGTGAACAATTCCAATTTTCTTTAATGTAACAATTAATTAGCATCTAGCTAAGGATTCAAAATGCCAGCACTTACAATTAAAGCAATATGAAGCCCTCAGACTAAACTCCATGCACCAGTTGTGTACAACAATTTGTACATTTTTTTTTTTTTTTATTCTATTCAGTTTTATTTCTTTTAAATTTTCTTCGATAAAACATTTATTTTTGCATGCAAATTTATTTCAATTTATAGTTTAATTCCTCCTACCCCTTATCAATAATTTACATTTACATAGCTTTCTATTCATACAATCATCACTGATTCAATTTTCAGTTATATCCAGAATTAATTTACATTTACTACTCTTTTTTGGGCTATTTAAAGTGAATGAAACCTAAATTTAAATGGAGTTAAAACCCCCAAAACAACTGACAATTGTTATAGATTTTTTAGTAGTTATTAAGAACTACTTTTAGTAAATGAGATCAACGTTGATGATTATGTGTTCTGAAATGTTGGTCAAAATTCTGCGGGACACAAAAAATATCAAGAGACGCGAAGAACAAACGCATTACATTAAATGAAAAATATATCGGAGGACAATAAATGAGGCAAAACCATATCCAGGCAAAGATGAAGGTACAATCCCATTTGTGAGGTTGGTAGAACTGCTAGCCAATAAAAAGGAGAAATGACAGGGAGTATGAAGAAGCAAGAATATGATAATTACTGGACGGAAGTACATTGCACAAAAAAGACAAATAAAACAAAGGTTTGTAAATTATTAAATAGCAAAAGAGATAAAACCTCTCGAAAATATTAGGATTTAAAAGTATTGCAAACTAAATCGGCAAACAAATACAGGAATTAATTAGAGACATTACTGTTTTGAGCGTGTAAACCCACATGAATAAATGGCCATTTGGAGGATAATTCACAGTGAAAAAAGTCAAAACAGATCAGTGCCTGAATAGGTAAGTCACACGACTCAAACATGAGTAGGAGTCGTCAAAAATAATTTAATCAGGAAATTGCAAACTATGGCGAATCTAAAGTAGTGAGGTTAACGCAGTATAGAATTTATTTGAATTATTTTCTCAGAATTTACCAACCATTATGGAATAATCTTTAGAATTAGTGGAAAATTAAATTTTAGATCCATATAATGCATAGTTTTACAAATGGCACACAATAAGGATATTTAAGAACAAACTAGAATGGTTGAGCACCGCCTCCTCTCCCACTTATCCCCTCCAAATTGGCTTGTCTTTCTCATAAGAGTCATTAGTTTCTGCTTGGCTCTTTTGGTTTTTAATATAATTTTATACCCACTTTAAGGAAAGACGAATTTCTGTTTTGCTCTTACTTGTTTGACTTTAATTGGTTTTTGTGTTATTAATAGTAGAAACCTCAGGAGTGGGGTTTATAAAAACAAAACAAATATTTGTGCTGTTAAGATGCTGAGGAACCCGCTTGGTAATCGTTCCTCCTGAATGATTAACTATTTGTAAATTCGAAGAACTGATAATAAAAATTTAAAATACGAGTAGTAGGGGATTTTGGTTGCGGTTAGGTCAAGGTTGATCCAAAAAAAAAAAAAAATCCTATTTACCTATTTTATGCTTATCCCCACGGTGAACAGTATCCCCATTTATGTTGGACTTTGTGCGGATTTTGTAAAATTTAATTGTTTCATCCCGGATTCTTTATAATGAAGCAGGGGAAAGGGCTTGGCTTATTGGCTCCACTTGAAAAAAATGCCTTATAATCTAAAGAAAAATGTAACAGAATGATACATGCCATTGTGAATAGTCTGACTAAAGGAGGTATACAAAAACGGTCACACACATCGCTGAATCCATTTCTTGGAGAAGTGAGATTAGGAGGGGGAAAAAAAGAATCCACAAATTCGCATTTCTAGTGGGGGGAGATATGCCCCCACTAAACCAATGAGCTCCCGATCTCATTTCCTTGCCTGCCATAATCCCCCGATCTCCGGATTTGCGTCGATGTCCCCAGACTTCTCTGGCTCTCCTCCAATGATATTCTCTAATGGCCTTCTAGTTGAGCAGGATTTGTTTTCCCTGGATTTTTTTGTGTGTTTGTGTGTGTATCGAAGGAAAAAATGTTAAAAGAAGTTGATAAATCAGTATTAATGAATTGAACTTGATAGATGAATAAATATTTATTTCCGTATCAATATAAGTATCATACTTGCTTAATGGCCAAAAATTAATACATATGAAAAAAGAAACCTCATATAGCTTATCAGTTTCATTGGTAATTTCGGAATTTATTCAAAAACGGTTTATTATCTCACATTATATATAAATTTTCGACAATAATATGCAATAAGATGAATTGAGTGATGGAACTTAGACGAAAAGTTGTAGAAAAAAATTATTTCCAAATTTTTTGAAGATATCAATTTTTTTTATCCTACTTCCTAGAGATACACAGCTGACATCCTACCCATTCAAGTACCCTCTTAGCTCTATTTGCGGACGACAAAGCTATCCTATCCTCCCATCCCGATCCTAAAACCTTCAAGATCACCTCGAAAAAATCAAACAATGGGGTGGCAAATGGAGAATAAAAATCAATGAAGCAAAAAGCGTTCAAGTTAATTTCCAACTGCGGAAAAAAAAAACTTCCGTGAAATTGTGAAATTTATCAATATTCCTTTACCACATTCAAATTCCGTTCGTTACCTTGGGTTCCATCTTGACTCACGACTTACATGGGGCGAACACAATAAAATTAAAAGACAAGAACTCAATCGACGATATGGATACTGACTAATGAATAACAATTACAATCTTACGATTGCAAACAAACTGACGCTCTACAAAACCTTATTGCGACCAATCTGGATTTACGGAATAGAAATCTGGGGTGCCGCCAAGCCTTCCAACATCCAAAAAATCCAGTCCTTTCAATCCTAAACCCTCCGAATAATCGCAAATGCTCCCTATTAGGTATCCAATTCCTCTCTTCACTACAATTTTAATATTCTTTTTGTTCAGGATCTGGGGCGCCAGGCTAGCTCAGAGGATCCGTACGGGTTTCGCAATCCTGACGCCGCGGGTTCAAATCCAGCCTAGGTCAATCTTTTATTTATAAATAGAAGGTTGTCCTGAGCCATGGGTGTTTAAAATGGGGTGGCAACCTGTAGATAGCCCCTCCCTCCAATGACCCTAAGTGGTTGCAAGGGAGGCTAACACAG
>KZ807919.1:223286-256668 GCA_000696205.2 Oncopeltus fasciatus
ATATATATATATATATATATATATATATATATATATATATATACATATATTCGTATATAATTTAAATTCTACCTCTGTAAAGATCAGTAATGATAACTTTTCCCTACATTATAAGAACAAATTAGTCATTTACTTTATCTATGTACCATACATCTTTAATAAAACTTGTAAAGACTCCTTACTTTCCGCAAGCAAAGTCTGCGTGCAGCACTTATATCTTCTTCTCCACGCTAAATTATGATGCCGTAACATATTTGTTGAAATACATTAACATTTATGTCTATTTCCCCCTCTTGCAGTCAAATCAGTAATTTACTCCTACGTGTGCGCATCTCCTGTTCATGTACTCCAATGCCTGGCCGGACTTTTATATCTGCAACACAAACACGCCGAGGTCGGAGGGGAAGTGTCTAGCGCATAAATCTCATCAGCGCCATATTTAACACCGCTCTCTCGTATGACTGGTAAAATGGAGGATCGGGTCTGACGTGCCGCCGCGAATCGGGGGGCCGTATACATTCTGGTCACGTGGCATATCAATTAGCAAATGGCTGGCATTATTCTGCTGCATTGCAAATTACATATCCAGCCCGACTGCAGGGGCTTTCCTCCGGCGCCATGAGAATTACACACATCGATGTTGCCCTAACGTAGTTATGACCCCACAGCCATCCGTCAGCTTGTTTTCCCATTATGGAACAGTGATGCAGGAACTGTGCTTAGTATTACTAGCATCACTGAGTAATTAGAAAAAATACTATACTATAAGTAGATAAAATATGATTCATATATATATANCATGAATTTTCTCAGGGGTAGACTGACGGCAGACAGATAAATCTCTTCATTGGGGGGTGTCATCTTTCAGAAGTATTAGTAGTAGAGGAAGGATTAACGTGATGCAGTCCTTCCTTGGGGCCAAGCTCTCGGTGGTGCGCCAGCGCAGCGCCTGTAGCGCACCCAGGTGTGTAACTTTGGGACTAACAGTTCGGAAAAAGGACACACACACACACACACACACACACACACACACACACACACACACACACACTCACACACACACACACACACACACACACATATATTTATGTATTATTGCTGATTAGCAATGTTTAAGAAATACCTCAGTGGTTATTCTACAGCGCAGTAACTGTTTTTCGTAATTTGTAGTTCTTAATAAAAGCATAATTTTACCTAGATTTTACAAGTTACCTTGATTTGACTTTTATTATTATTATTAAGTTAAGCGTTATTTTAAAATTTAAGATTCCAATTAAACCCATCTTTGAGAAATCTAATTTATATAAATAACTTCACAAATCTTATACATTACTATGTAATAGCTACCGCTAATAGAAGAGAAAATTGATATGAAATGTATATAAATCTAAAGTCTTTAGTTTATTTTTATACGCTCTGAATGACCTGGCGAAATTTTTAAATATTAAATTACTTCAATTTTTGCATGCCTAATATGAAAATGAACGATCTGTTCTCAAGGCCATCAATTTGTGTAAAGTGAAAATATTTGTTTTTATCTATTTTTTTAGTAAAGCTTTATGAATTTGAAAGACTACAAATTTCTTTATCAAGTGCTGTTATTCTTTCAATCTCAAATGTTTTTGTTTTTATGTAGTAATTTTATTATTTTAACAATATTTATTATTTAATATTTCATCTTTTAACTTAGTCTACTATCAAGCATTAAAAATTCTAAAATTATACAAATAGTAATGTTTCATCATGATATCATTTTAAAAATTCAAATTTTTGGACATTTATATCCATAGACAAACATTATCTGAAACATATATATGACTAAAATTATTCTTTTTTATATTTAACATAGTTCTTTCTTTTCATTAATTCTTAACATGAGTAATGCCAAAATATCACCATTTCATTATGACTTTATAGTCATCGAACTCAAGGAATCCTAATTTACTCTGTAGAGGCCAAAGAATGGACACTTATTGAACTCAAAAAGATAATTTCATGATTAGTCTCCAGTATCATGTAATACCAATGTTTATATTAAAGGTTATCACAGATATTAGGAATGGATGATAGTTTGTCGATAATGTTTCGCAATGTCCCTGGCGTATAATAATATTGAACTTTTGTATATTTCTCCCCACTGCTCCCTTCCCCCCTTTTAATTCTGACCCTAAATCCCAAGTCGGACGGTAGGGGCCAGGTGGGGGCAATAACGAATGGTATAAAACAGAGGCGAATAATGATATTGATGGGACCAGTTTTCGGCCTCGCTAATTGGATCCGGAGTTATCCCTTGTGTTCGAGGGAGAGAGAAAAAAAAAATGAGTAAAAAAAAATCTGGGAAACAAGGAATATAATTTATGAAGCACCCTAAGCAAGAGGCGAGAGGGAGGGTGGCAGGGGCAGATATTATCGGAAAGCCGGAAACAAATGACTCTAATCCAAAAGCTAATAAAGATATAAAATCTTGCAATGACCATTTTTACAACTAATTTATTGCCCTGAGCCCTGGCACTAGTTTAATTCGTTGCCTTTGTTTCTGTTAGGTTTTATAATTTTATTCCCCAGTTGATATCGCGATACGTATTTTCTAGAATTATATTTTTGATAATTAAGGGTTTTTTTTATATAATTAAAAGGGAAGGCGACATCCTTCATAAACTACCTAGTTTATGAAAGATATTGCAGGCGTATCATATATCTTAAAATAATGACATCCTTAATCCTTTAACAAACATTATTTTCTACGCAAAGCATCAGAAATGTCGCTATAAAGAAAAATTAACCAAGGAAGAAGTCGTTCTCTTATATATAAGTACAACACTCTTCATAAACATGGTTATTTTCTGCAAGAAGTTTATTCTAAGGTGAATAAACAATTATTTGTAAATATGATTGGAAAAAGTCGTGTATTTACAGTATTATTAATTAATGTATTGTATTGGTGTCTGCCATAAAAAAACAAAAAAATAAAACAACAAAAAACAGATTTGCCTTATAAATTAAAGATGGATATCAGTAGCAGACCTATCAACTATTGCGTATACGGAAAAAAAGATGAAATAACGCGAGCTTTCATTTGAAATTTTAACGCAATGGAAGAAAGTCGAAAATGTCAAAACAGTCCCTACTATAATTTCAGCACTTGGTGTGGTGCCTCGTACATTATCTGGCAGTCTTGAAGAAATAGTAGTTGATGAAGGATTAATACGTCAGATACAAGAGACAGTATTATTATCAACGTGTTGCACTTTAGGGGAAAAATGAAAAACATGAATTTNTATTTCATTGCTTAATTTCATCATATAGTACAGCTTTGCCTTTAACATGTTATTATTTAGCTAGCAGTACTAATAATAAATGTTTACACAGTTTATTTATGAATTACATCCTGCATAGCGTGCATCCTGCAATGTGCTACAATAAAAACTGCAATACATAAATATTTAAATTAGCGTGTACTTCGCTTGATGGAGAAGCTGCACAATGGCAGTACTCCTAAATTATTATTTACAATATTTACAATTTTTTTGGGTTTTTTTTTTAAATTATTATTTTGAAGTGTTGGCAATGAACAAGTTACGCGGGCATTTCCTATTCAGGTGGCCTGGTGGGTTATTAGGATGGGTACTAAACTACTGCATAGAGTTAGGGCTAAAGGATTGGGATGCATGGAAAGGTCAGAGTGGAATATATTAAAACGGGTTGGGATGATGTCATTAACAAAATGGATTTTAAGGTAATAGTGGAATAAGGAGTTTGCGACGTACTAGGCTGCATCAACTATTCTTCTGAGGATTTTGGATTGGAAGGACAGTATTTTTTGTATGTTGGAGGGTTTAGCAGTTCCCCACAGTTCGACCACATACGACCACATAGGTCTCAGTAGCGTCTTATAAAGGGTGAGTTTGTTAGTCACAGTTAAAGTTCACCAAAGATCAATGAAAATAAGATTATGTGTCCAGGTCTTCTTCGATATCCATGAAAACTTAGCAATAGTCTTTATCTCTTCTTAAATAGCAATTTTAACTAATGGAGGGGGTTTATTTAACTTAAATACACTTGCAGGTTAGAACTCTTCAAGGGAACTCAACTATGGTGTAAGCCAATGAATCATATCTGAAAGCACAAAGGAATGAGAGAGAGAGAAAAAACCCAGCTCTATACGAATGGGAGATAAAAGAGTCGCGAAGTCCTGGCGTATAAAGGTGTACGTGACTGTAGTTCTGAAACCAGCCGGCAGAGGGCTCTTCACTCCAGCGTCCTCTCTCTTTAACCTCGAGTGCTCTCTCTCTCTCTCTCTCTCTCTCAACCTCTTATACCCCTGGTTTCCATTATTTTTCCACCCCCTCGACCGTGATATTGTATTTTTGGCGAACCTCAGCTTTGAGATGTGATTTGACATTGGTCTTCTTGCTGTTCCCTCGCTGTGTCACCCTCTTGGCAAATCAGTCGTTCTCCTAGTAACCCAGCTCTATAATAGCGAAAACTAATACATAAAATGAACAATAAAAGTGTGAAAAAGAAGTTAACAAGGAAATATCACACCCCCTCACCTCTTCATCAAGGTACGCTGGGTGGATTAGGTATACTTAAAACAACACAGTATAACATAAATAGGGTAAGAAAAAAAAAAAAAAAGATAAAGAAATCAAATCAAGCAAATGGGAGTGGGGTTTATCTGGACCTCATGTGGGATTAATTTTTTTTTTAATTCAACTAAAATTAGGTTTTTTATGCCTTAATTTCGATAGACTTTTAATTAACACACTAAACAGATATAAACTGAAGAAAATCACTTGTTTAATTTATTTTGTTATTTTTGAATTATAAAAATTTTCCCTTAATTATGGCAGTTCAAAGAGATTAATTAAGATTTATAGAATGACATTCAACTTAATAAATAAATAATTTAAGAAGTTATTTCTGAAATAAATAAATCAGCAATGGTGGTTTAGTAGAATTTCTAATTTAAAGGTACTAATACACCATTGAAATTTATTTATATTTAAGCGAGACCAAATTGAAAATGTAGCTTTTAAATAATATTTGTACTTCGTTTTCTGTGGATAACACAAAATCACGAAATTAGGAATTGTAGGAAATTGGAAGATTGAAACATTTAATAATTTATATTTAAATAGGAAATACATTTTTATGAATCATTAAAATGATTTTTAAACTTATTAATGAAGAAATAGTAAATTTCTTGAATTTCGTAATTAATATAATATTCTAATTCTTACTCATCTAAAGACATATTGAAACTTTAAATTAGTCAAAAATTTCATGGATGAATGGACATGAACTTCATATAAACTGAATAAAAAATTACAGCTGCATTAAAATAATTATTAATAATTTTTTCAGGTAACGCGCATTTTTTGGAGTGGGGTTTAACTTTAAACTTGATATTTAATGAGAAATATTATTTGAACTGCAATGACCATATATTCATTGTAGCATGTTACTTGACTTAATTCTCAACTTTCTATTGATTATTAAAATCTTTGTTTATATTAAGAACTTTTTTAAATTATGGATAAGTTGTTATCTGTTACCAAAAATTTTCACGGTTCAGCTGTCACAATTATTTTTAAAACATAATACATCTCGATACACAATAATGAATAAAAATGTAATAAAAATATTGTTTTTTATATTCAAGAAATCTAAAATGTTACATACAGAGATTAAATCACAATGAGGATTAAATTTTATGTTCAAAAGGGGAGTTTTTTTGACCGTAGATATTATTCTTAGTTGATTTTAGTTGGGGTTCGGTCAAGGTAGATCCAAAAAACACAAATTTTAAAAATGTATTTTTTAATAAAGGATTATCTGCCAACGTTTCGGCTTACATTGTAAGCCATGTTCTGAGCTATCATAAAGACGAGAGAGGACGTCACATTTCCATGACTGCGAACTTAGGGACAGTCATGGAAATGTGAACTTAGGGACAGCACATCCTCTCTCATCTTCATGATAGCCCTGAAGATGGCTTACAATGTAAGCCGAAACGTTGGCAGATAATCCTTTATTAAAAAATACATTTTTTAAATTTCTGTTTTTTGAATCTTCCTTGACCGAACTCCAACTAAAATCATCTAAGGATTAAATTTTATGTGTTTTTCTCCGATTGTATATTATATATTTACTATTGTATATTACTTATTAATACTAATTGATGAATTAATTTATAAATAAAATCTATAAATTTGTTATCCTTATTTTAATTTACCTACATCTGTGGAAATAGAAACCTATATAGTATAACAATTTTACACAAAAAATGTTGATAAATTTATACATAGACAGATAAGTCTATTTTTAAATGAAGTATAAATAGAAAAGAAATAAATACTTAGAATAGCAAATATCTTCCCAATATTTAATTTTTAAAGATCAGTGAAAGTTCTGAATCCATAAAAATTCTTCTGTTTGATACATAGTTTCGTCAAAATTTAGTGATTCTGATTATTGTAACGTATTAAGCTAAGAAAGCTCAGTTTTTAGTCATAAATCAGCTTAAACGTGACATATTTTTGACAAGATTCATCAATATAATAACATTTTTCTTCACCTCACAAGACTCCCTTATCTCAAAATTAGGAAATACTTTAAAGAAGTGATTTAGCACCTACTGAAGAGTTGAATGAGCAGACAACCAATTCCCACCTAAAAATATCCCTCCCGTAGAAGTAATTGTGAAAATTAACATTGTTCCTTCTCCAACATTTTAGTGAGGAAGGCGTATAAAAGAGTGGGAGAAGGCGAGGGGAGTCCTCATTACAAGAAAGTGGAGAGGCTCTAAGGAGGCACTTTTCACTCTTAAAAGTGGACTGGCGAGTGGGAGGGGGGGGGGGAAGGGAAGGAAACTAATGACCGACAGAAGAATTTTCCCCCGAAACAGAGGGAAATTTCCCCGCGCCCTTGTAGAAAACACCCCCCAAAGCTCCAAACTCCCCTAAATGTTCCCTCACCCCGAGGTTCCCTGCTCTCAAATGCAATCACATAAATATAAAGTTTTATCAGCTGGAATTTATCAAGCCCGAGGAGAGGGTCTTCGTTAGAACTGTTCCCAACGCTGGCTGTTCTACTTTTATTCCCCTACAGATTTCGTCTAAAGTTTTTCCAAAAGTTTTTTTTTCTTTTTATCGAGGTGTTCTGATGAGACTGCTAGAATCTCCCTTTGTTAAGGCATTACCTGTTCTCAAAACTTGTTGAAGGCTAAAAGAAATTTTCTAACTACAATTTTTCTTTGTTTCAATTTGTACTTTCGGGTTTCTAAACTGAAAAGTAATAAAAAATTCTTTCTGTAAGGAATTGGATTTGAAAAATAAATGCAAATAAATATTATGATTATTTTTGAAAGACAAAAAATTATTTTCAAAATACCTGTCAGGATAAATGTTGTATTTCGTGACGTCAATATATTGTAGCCTAGAATTTAGACTACTTCTTTTTGTTTGTGATAGGCCTATGCTGCACTCAAATTTTTTTTTCAGGGGGAGCGGAATTGAACTATATCACAGTGTTGTAATCAATCAACGATAGATTACAGGAGGAAGATTCACCATAACATTAAAGAATTTGTTTTAAATTTATAGTAGCAACTTTGTTAACGACCTTTAATTTCAACTTCCCATAAAGTGAATATATAGTTATTCCTTTCTCCAGAATACATTTCGGCATGTATCGGAGAGTGAATGGAATGGAGGATGGATTGCGATATATTTTTCTTGCATATGTCACATTTAGAGCACCAGAGATTTACAACTGCTTTAGATTGGTCCTAGGGACTGAAGAGACCGCGGGAACAATGGCTCAAGCCCTTCAGTAAATTAATTAAACAAATTGAAAGAGAACACAAGGGTTTAATTACACGGAAGACGTGGAGTGGGGGGCTTATCTCGCGGGGGATCGCCTCGGAAGGGAAGAGTGACGTCAGAGCTTTCTTACTGCTCTACAGAGTACTCGGCTCCGTATCCTTATCCTTAAGCTGCTATTGTACTCCAGTTGTGAGATGATGTTTTTGACCCCGCAACTTCTCTAGCCTTCCAGGACACTTCCTGTCTGGGGAGGAATCTCGCTCTACTGGTATACTACATTTGTTACCGAACTTACAGAAAACAGGCAGATAAGAAATACAAGTTGAGAAATAGCTGTTATTGTACCGATCGTCACAGTTTGTTCCTTATTGATATATATTTAAGTAAATAAGCATTTCCATCATGTGTTCGTAAATTTTTAATCTTTTAAACCTTAAATCTTTTTCTACAGTATTAGTGTCAAAATCTGCCTTGCTTTCTATTACTTCATTTAATTTGTTGAATGAAAAGTTGTCTGTTAACTTTTTAACAGTCGTCCATTTCCATCGCTGTTAATTTATTTATATTTCGTTCAGATATTTTTCATACTTCAGATCCATATATATTTAATAATAAAAATTAGATTTCTGCTTCTAGGGAAGCATGGGACGAGAGGATCAGACCTGTACAGGAAGGGGCCGATTGAAGGTTGACACCTGCTTTCTTTTGACTGAGAAGAGAAGTAGGATTATGCAGAAATAGCTACTAGATTCTTCTAGGCCTGCCTCGCCTTTTTTATGAAGAAGATTCTCCAGCGACCCCCGAATCAGTGTGTTTTATTGTCAGATCGCATGTATCATGTCTGGATGTAGCCTTTGTAGTGAAATGAGTACTGACAGTAGTTAACAATTTATTTTAAGGACATAATTTAAAAGCATATTTAATTCATATGAATATAACTATTAATTAGCTGTAAGTAATTTTTATTTTCTATTTATTCATTTATTAGCTAGTAAAGTCAGTAGATTGGACTTTTATTATTAAGTATATTTATTTGCAATAATAAATTAAATATAGTTTATCTTTGTTCTTAATTATTATTGATCCGTAACCCATAACAATATATTTCAATTTAATTGAAACATATTGTTATGAACAACTCTACATCCGGCTGTAATTGTCGGAAAGTTGTTCTATCCTTTTCAGATTCATATACAATTACTTGTGAACTGTATCTGTTTTCTGACAATAGCGCCCCTATTTATGTGTATTTTGTACAGTTTCGAACTGATAACCATCGTACTTTACACAATTCACCATCGACAGTCATGAATTTGATTCTATTTAAACTTATGTACACTCCCCACGTAGATTATTCTTCATACACGTATCGTGTTCTCTGCCTCCAGTGAGAATAACCTGGCCTTGTGTAAAACTTAGAGAATAGATTTGTTGTACTTAACCAGCGTAAAATTTTCAAGTGGGGTTTATTTAGTGTTGGTTTCGTCCATCTAAAATTTGGCTAATGCTGAGTGAATACTAGTCCAGTATTGTCTAAATTTGATGGTTTAAATTTATTTAATAGATATTGGAAACTACTAAAGATTTTTAATGCTTAGAGTATAAGAAAGTTACTTATAGACTCATGTTACCATTTGATAGGTTTTCATTGCTTTTATCTGTCGATATTACTTTTAGCCAAAGTTGACTTAACGCATTGAAATTAAAAATTGCAATCTAACTGTAGTTCTGGATTCGTGATGTACAAGGTAAACTTCTCAAGTTATCGATGAGTTATTGACAATTACTGATGGATTATCCGGTGATTCACCGGTTGTTCAACGGTATTGCCAGAGATCAAGTATCCCACACCTGCGACGCTTCAAGTTACTGTAAATTTACTCATCTGAGTACAGAGTTTCAAGTTTCCTCTGACTCATTCTTGGAAGCTGCGATGCAAAAACTGTATGAAAGACAGCCTAAGAACGATTAATAACTATTACTTTAAGGCCAGTGTCAGAAAACCCAAAAGAAGCTTCCAATTTTTTTTTTAAAGGGTTAGCCACCCTTTCAACCACTTGGTGTCAAAGAGGGAGAAGCTATCTACACCCCCTTATACTAGATATTCGCGACCCAGGACAAGTTCTTACTTATCGATAAAAGCTTGCCCTGAGCGGGATTTCAACTATTTCAATTCATAGCGGTTTTTCCTGAGCTACCCTGGCACCTCACCTTCCAGTTGAAATATCACAAACTAGAGACTTTTTTATTTTATTTTATTTCAGTGGAATTTTGACTGTAATTTATATGAGAATTACACACATCGATGTTNTGGGTAGATCTAAAATTTTTTCTTTATTAAAAAACTTTTAGGCCATTGCCATCTTACAACAGGAGGGGATTTGTGTATATTTCCGAATACCATTGCGACCTGGTGGAGCCGGACTGAGCTCCTTGTACCTCCGTTTGCTTGGGTGGGTCGGTGTACTTGTTTCAGGGCTCTGCGGATACCTCATTTTAGTTACTCTATTTATGTCTTCATATTTGATTTAGTTTTCTTCTAACTCTTTTATCCCGTTTTTGCCAAAAATGAATTTACATAACAAATTGCAATAATACCGAATTTGGTATCCAAGGTTTTCTTTGTCTGAATGCAATGAAATTTAAAACAAAACTTTGTCAGAAAAAGAGCTGGATAGTTCTTGAATAGATACGAATCAGGTCTGCCTAGAGGTTCCCCGTATAATGTTTCAATATATGTTTCTTCTAATGTTTGCAAATTAAAATAAATGCAGTCGGTGCTGAGTGATCCATTTGGGTATCTAATGCTTAGTGCAGTGGGTCAAGTCCCACACATACTGTTTTTTTTTGGTTTTTTTTTAATTTGTATTTTTTTGGATCTACCTTGACACAACCCCAACTAAAATCATCTAATAATAATATCTACGGTCAAAGAAACTCTCCTTTTGTTACTAGGTGATATTTCTTGGCAGAGATATATGTCCACTTTGGCGGATTGGTTAAATATTTCGCGCCAAGAAGACATTCTTCACCTAGTACCTGTAAAAGGCTTAATGGCTAAAAGCTTTAAGCGATAAATAAAATTATTTTAGAAATAAAAAGTAGTAATTGCTTGAATTTATTTTATTTATGTTACTATTGTTTAACTTTACATTTTTTTTTAAAAACCCTTATCACAATAGACCACCCTGAATGAGCGTACATAGAACCATAAATTCTCTCATGTGACTAAATCTCATTATATTTTTTATACTGCGCCTCCAATTTAGTGCCTTATATATCCTCAGTGCCCCAATATACCCCTTTTAACGTAACGAAATAAGAGCCCGCTCAGACAAAAGAAATCTTTATCTTGAAATCTCTTTTTCTCTGCTCTTCCCCGTTCCACCCCTTCGGCAATACCGCCCCTTCTCCCTTACCCACACCCCCTTTGCAACCCTTTAACTTATTCCATTAGCGATATGAGTGTGTTGAAACGCATGGGGTCTTATCACTGTAAGCTCTTATCAGGGCTCCGTCCAACCCTCCACCCTCTGCGTCACTAACGACGGCCACTAAGTAATTAAGGGGATTTGCTCGTTAGTATTTCAGTAATAGTGAAGAATTAAGAAATATTTCACTTTTCTTTCTCCTAATATTTACATTTGCTTAAAAAATATTTTACAAATTGATTATTTTGAAAATATTAATTCAAATGAAGAAATTTTATTATCAACAATTTAATTACATGATACGTGTTAGGTTAATAACTAGTTTGAGTTGTTTTTAGCTCACTTGAGTAACAATATATTTAATATACTTATTGTTGTTAAACAATATATTGTTACTTAACTAACAACACTTTTTTATGTTAGTATATATCGCATATTATGTATGCATGCTGTTGCACATCTTCGATTTGTTTATTTGACAGAAATATTCAAAGAAATTATTATTTTATCAAAGTTATTTGTAACATATAAATGTTAAATTTGCATACAGACCTAGCTAATATTTTTACTTCCACTTTCCGTTTTATCTAATCTGGAACTTATATAGGAAGCGTTTGAGCAATTGATATCATTTTGTATAGATCTGCCATCCTTTAAATAATAAAAAAATCATTCTATTCTATTCTATTGAAGAATTATTCATCTTTTTAATTTTATACGGTTTAAAACTAAATAAATTTTTAAAAAATTAATTTTTTTTAGTTCTCCACTTACGATTAGTGTGTTAAACTGAATTACACTTCATCGCTTTGATGTCACATATCGCAGTATCACTTTCGTAAAAATAAAAAGGAAAAAAAAAATCCTCGTAATTTCAATATTTAGATTCCTACGTTATTACGGGAGGGGGAGGGGGTCCTTTTGACCTTTATTTTTTTTTTCAGTTTTCCTCACCACGTTTTATGTACTATTGTTCTGAGTTTTAATGAATTAAATAATAATAAAACTTTATTTGTNTCAGTTACAAGTGCTTAGTTTTATGCTCCACAGAAGCAAAGTTTAATCTGTTCGACTAAAATAATTTAAAAAGTATCAAGCCTCATTAATACCTTATAAGTCACTAAATTTTGATAGGGTGTGATACTACAGAATTATATTAAAATTCCATATTAACATTTGTTTCTGATAAAGAAAGAAGGATTTTTTTTTAAATATAACTTTATTAGTAATTACATTACTGGTTAATAGTAATAATAATAATATTTAGAATATGAGTTAATATAAAAAATATACATAAAATTTAAAAAAAAGAAAAAGAACTGTAGTACATAAATATTTAATTCAGCGTGTACTTCACTTCATGGAGAAGCTGCCTAATGACAGTACTCCTTAACAGCTATTTACAGATGTGTTTTTCATATTATTTTTATGAAGTGTTGGCAATGAGGAGGTCACGGGGCCATTTCCTATTCAGGCGTTGGGTTATTAGCATGGGTAATACTGGAGCTAAAAGATTGAGATGCATGGAAAGTGCAGAGTGGGATTTAGTAAAACGGGTTGTGATAACGTCTTTTACAAATGGGATTTCAAGGTCATTGTGGAGTAAGGAGTTGGCAACATAATAGGGTCCATCACCTATGATTCTTAGGATTTTGAATTAGAGGATTTAATTAATTATCCGGAGTTATTTTTGGGAGAATTTATTTTATGTGACAGAAGTAATTGATTTTTTAATTTTTTTGGGGGGTTTTTATGACCATGAGAATGTAAAGCAGTCAATAAGAAAAGGTAAGTAATAATGCGAAGAGCACCTTGTTCTTGTGCAACTACAAAATATATTTAAAAAAAATAAATTTTTTTTGCACTATGTGAATAAGGATAAAAAAAGAAGAAATAACGGTAATTTTAAATTTCCGTCTATAAGTTTTGAGGGTTGGTTATTTTGAAGAAAGGAGTATCATATTAAATCACTCTTTTTTAGTTGATATAAATTTTTGTTTTCGGTAGAAATGTATTCACACACACACACACACACACACACCCACACACTTATTTATATGTATACGCCCTAAGCTCCNGAAACAGCTATTTACAATATTTACAGATGTGTTTTTCATATTATTTTTATGAAGTGTTGGCAATGAGGAGGTCACGGGGCCTATTCAGGCGGTGGGTTATTAGCATGGGTAATACTGGAGCTAAAAGATTGAGATGCATGGAAAGTGCAGAGTGGGATTTAGTAAAAAGGGTTGTGATAACGTATTTTACAAATAGGATTTCAAGGTCATTGTGGAGTAAGGAGTTGGCAACATAATATGGTCCATCACCTATGATTCTTAGGATTTTGGATTAGAGGATTTAATTAATTATCCGGAGTTATTTTTGGGAGAATTTATTTTATGTGACAGAAGTAATTGATTTTTTTGGGGGGGTGGGGGGTTATGTTCATGAGAATGTAAAGCAGTCAATAAGAAAAGGTAAGTAATAATGCGAAGAGCACCTCGTTCTTGTGCAACTACAAAATATATTTTAAAAAAATAAATTTTTTTTGCACTATGTGAATAAGGATAAAAAAAGAAGAAATAACGGTAATTTTAAATTTCCGTCTATAAGTTTTGAGGGTTGGTTATTTTGAAGAAAGGAGTATCATATTAAATCACTCTTTTTTAGTTGATATAAATTTTTGTTTTCGGTAGAAATGTATTCACACACACACACACACACACACACCCACACACTTATTTATATGTATACGCCCTAAGCTCCACAATTTTTATAATGATGAAACCAAATTCGGAGGAGAGGGGTCTTTGATCGAAACAATAGTTATGGAGTTTTTACAGACATACAGATTAAGATNTAATTTTATAAATATTGTTTTTTTGTGGTATTTAGTCCCACGTTAGATCTTTTATTCCAGATTTTTAATCCCAGAGTTAGATTTTTTATTCTGTTCCCTTGCACTAAAAATTGTTAAAATTTACGTGGGATTAAACACCACAAAAAAAATTTATAAAACAAAAAAAAAATTGCTGAGAAAATATTGATAAAGGGAAGTTGTGGAGGCGGAAATTAATCTTCGCATAATAGAATTTGAATATGGAGCTAGTCAAGGAAAATTAAATGTAGGGGTAGTAGATTGGGGGTAAGTAAGGTTATTTCGGAAGGATGACGGGTTAGCCAATGGCGGAGGCAGTGAGCCTTTGAAGGTCTTAGAGAAGCCAGGGGTGTGCTACCGGTTAATGGGAAAATAAATGAGTTTTCAGAGTCGATTTTAAAGTTAGAGAATACTGAAAATATTTATATGAGTAGAAGAAACATGGCCGTGGTCGGTTTTACAGTTAACAGGAATTTTACAATTTATATGTGAATTACATCCAAAAAAGGCGTATGAGAAATGTTTCAAACTAAGAAGAGTTTAACTTGCTCTATTGTTACCTTGGCCAGTTACAATGTTTTTTACTTATATCATAATTTTTATTTTCAAATAAAAATATGCGTAAATTGAAATAAAAAATGGTTTAAGAAAATAATTCTGCTACAATTCATACATTGTATCTGAATGTTCTGTTTGAAATTAATCTGTAAATTGAATGCAGACTCTGCATTTTTAAAAGAAATTTCCTCTTTGAGTATATTCCTTAACAAAGTAAGAAATGGGGAAATGTTGTGAAGTGGCTGAGTGAAGAAAAGCGTCTCCGACAAACGCTTAAAACGTATAGATTTTTTTTTTGTGTTTATTTACAGTTCCTTTTCATCGTAGACATAGATAGAATATGGCCAAAAAAATAAAACGAGGCAAGTTATTGGAAAACGACCAATATATAGATATAGGATTCATAAAGAGAAAGAAATTTGGTTATAGGAAATAAACTGTCTAATAATCCAATGCTCCAATAATGGTTAAGAGAGTGTGGTTTTATTTAAAATATAATTTGTGTTTTTATTTGTTTTTTTTTAATCGACTGTTTTGTTAGGAATATCAAAAATAAATTTACATAAATTCGTACGTGATATACTATTAGTTTCATTAGAGTCCTTGCAGGTATTGAAATGGTCTTTAATAAATGATCAAAGTAATTTATATGTAAAAGTCAAAGGTAAATTAATAAAAAGAATTGCTTTTATAGTTATATATTATTTATTAATTAATTAAAGTATAATTATCACCTAATTAAAAATGCGTGGGATAATAGATTTTATATTTACATATTGTTTTCTTTAAATTATATTCGAATGTTTGATTTTTGAACATATGCCACATTAGCGCTGAAAAACATATTTGTTTTTTATTAATTTAATGTGCAGTGGCTTTTTGTGTTGATTTTTTACGTGTCCAATTTACTTTATTGGATTACTGGAACAAAGATGTATCTTTCTATCCAGTAATCTGTTGAACTCTTTAGGCTTTTTAACATATCTTCTTCAATTAGTATTTTGTGCTTTAAAATGCGTTATTATATTTATTAAAGTTAATAATTAACCAGCATCAAACAAATTCAAAAACAGAAAACATTTAATAAGGGCGCACTGAAACATAGCTCTTAAGGAACCAGGTTAACGTTCCAAAAGATAGTATTGTCGACTTAACAGAGACTGAATTGTCTTAAACGTAAAATAATGACGAGTCAAGAAATTAATGGAAATATTTGAGTATAGACATATTCTTAAGTAATTATAAGTTATTAAAACAAATGAATTAAAACATATTGAATTTAGTGAAACATAGTCTTATATGCATCTACGATTCTAAGTAACTCACTATTTATTTAAAAAAAAAATTTTAGTTGCGGAATTAGGCCCTTCTCGCACCCTTCTTCGGCGATTTTTTTTTTTTTTTTTTTTTTTTATATGGGTCGTACAATAAATTTTAGAAAATGGATCAAAATGATATTGCTAATTAAATTGAACAGACGCTTTAGGCTCTGAGAAATTTTAAAGGTTAATTCAGTTAAGTTTAATATTGTTATATATTTTTTTACTTTCTCTATGTATTTCCCATTACCCTGACAGAGAGCGCACCTTCCCTGCCCGACATTGCCTGTATCGATAAATTCTCTTTGAACTCCAACTTTATAATCAATTTCCTTTAATCTGATAAATAGCCGATAAAGCTAAAGGTGGAGTTAATAATCAAATTATGAACTGCAGTTTGTTCTCTAGTCGATAGTAGCTGTACATTCGATTAGTGTCCTACTAATGAAACCACTTTAATTTCATGTGTCAGAATTTACTTGGGGAAGTATGTGGAAGTCTGTCGGTCTCCCAGAGAAGGACCCCGTCACACAGGAGAGCCCTGTACAATATTGCGAAGTTTGACAATTAATTAATCATGAGGCCTCGATCGGGATTTATTCATGAGGGGCGAGGGGTGACTACCCCCGGGACAGCCAGCAACAAGAACAAGTGTTTAAGGGGAGAACTAATAAATGGCCAATCCAAAGGCGAACTAATTCCATTAAGCAACTAATCCGAGCAGGTCCACCACGAGGCACGCCTACCGAAGATTAAAACCCAGACACGTCGGGAGAGGTCACTTCAAATATTTACCTGCAGGTGAAACATGACGTCCGGAATTACCTGATCTCTAAGTGAGCAGGATGGCATAGTCAGGATGCCATGGTCAGGATGGCATGTTGGTTCTTATCTAGAAGTCCGACAATGTGCCTATCTACGCCGTTTCCTCTAAAACATTATCGGTTACCAAATAAATCTATTCACGACCATGTTATTGTTAGAGAACTTTTTTTCAAGGAAATCTAGATATTCTCGATTTTTCATTACGTGTCTTCAACTAATTTACCGACAAAGGGGAAACTGATAGTATGTTCAATGTTCAAAACACGCACACACAGGACCAGGATACCCTTAGGTGCAGGACCCTACTCCAGGAAAACTTCCCGATCGTGTATCTGAATCTGTGCATCTGTGTATGTGTGTGAGAAGGTATGGATCTCTGAGGTCTGGCCAAGCGCACATAAGTAATGCAAGAGGTGGCTAGAGGACCCTCAGGTCTGTATGCAAATATTTATGTTTATAGTATATAAATCAAATTCGGTAATAGAGATTATTTCTGCGAACCCTGGATGAGCTCATTATGGCTAAAATTGAAAGCCAAATAATCATCAATAATTGTTTTATGAGAATATATAGAACATAATAAATGAATATTATAATTTTGTCAATTTTTAGTGCAAGGAAACAGAATAAAAAATCTAATTGTCCCAGCCAGGACAGATAGATTTTTTATTCTGTTCCCTTGCACTAAAAATTGTTAAAATTTACGTGGGATTAAAGGCACCAAAAAAAAATTATAAAATTATAATTTTGTAAAATATTCTTCTTTTACATTAATTTAATAAGTACTTACGAATATATTAAAGAGTACATTATGCATTCTAAAAAATATTCGTTAAAATGTAAAACAGCGACCACACTTTTATTTGCGGGGGGGGGGGGAGATTTATTTTTGAGTAAGCTTTAAAATAACTTTTATGCAATTAAAATTAGTAATTTTTGATATCGGGTAATAGTAAGATAATAATTTTTTATTTCTGATGCCAAAGAACTGCTATATTTGAAAAAAAAAAGGTCTAATGCAGATAGATATTTAAGTATCTAACAAAGAAGATTTGAGTCCTACGATCTTTCTGTTCTTGTTGATACATGTTGTATTTTAATTTCCTCATTAACTTTCTCGGCTCGTAAGATGAAATAGTCATATTGTCACCCTTCGTCAAAGAGAAGTCTAGAGCTGAATATTAAAATATATTTCAACGAAGTAACGAACATTATTAATTTTATTTTTAT
This sequence comes from Oncopeltus fasciatus, assembly GCA_000696205.2. NCBI lineage: Eukaryota > Metazoa > Arthropoda > Insecta > Hemiptera > Lygaeidae > Oncopeltus > Oncopeltus fasciatus. Next base: position 241,357 of record KZ807919.1, read on the forward strand.
TTAAATGCTACAAAACGAATAAAAATGGTTTTATTCAATCACTGTATTAAATTCAAATGTAGTTTTGTACAAGTTAATGAACTAGGTAAAAGGACTAAAGATGATTTTCCTTAAGGGAATTTTGCTTTGAATAGTTGAATAAATAATACATTGCTATTTGTTCAAATCATTAAAACTTGACCAAAACATATTGATATAATAATTAAAAAAAAAAATAAGAACATGAAAAGAGTGTTATGAATGGATAATTAACTTTAATGAATGGGTATTTTCTTAACTTATATTAAATTTATAATTACAAAAAATCCATTTGATTTTAGTATAATGTCGAAGGTTGGCGCAAATGTTATTATTTAGATATTATTTCATTTTCATTATGAATAATTTACCCAATACTAGCTACTTTAGAATAAATATAACTATAAATAAGCATAAAAAATAGTCTCTCAGGTGTCAGGAGCTTATTTTCAACACGAAAAGAAATTAGATATTTCTAAACAATTAATGTTTAGCTAGATAACTTATTAAATTCCCACCACACTAGCGAGAGCCATATAGCGAGTAAACTGCCATACCATCCTAATCCACTAGCACAGACCTTGTCTTCCAACTTCAACCCCTATAACCCTCCCCGTCGACTCAAACGAAGATGGCCCCGTGACCTCCTGGGGACATAATCTGTAAATAATTTGAGAGTGGTGTCATTGGTCACCTTCTCTCCTCTCGTGATCGACATTAATGTCATTTTTACTTCATTGTGATCAAATTACAAAATGTTTTTATTTAACAGAATGTAATAAATAAATAAATAAAAGTTTAATAATAAGGTGTATCTAATTTATGGTACTACCCTTTATATCAGAATGAATATATATTTTAATATAAGTAAGTAATTATCTTCTTTTTTTTTTCTTTTTTTTTTGTACCCTCTTTATTTATATTGATGCAGGTGTAACCACCAATTGGCGAACCAATAAGAGGTTAGGAAAGAGATGACCTTATGTATTAAATATAATATCTAATACTTGAAGGTAGTACAAATACAGGTTAAAATATTTACAGATAAATACTTATCTCAGGTTTTACAATTAAGGAATCTGAGGTGATAATTATCATAATTACTACGTATGTATAACATGTCCAAAACGAACTTCCCATGATTAGAACTGATCTGACGACCGACGAAGCCTACGTGAACATGATTAGAACTGATGGTAAAGCAGACCGGTTAACAGTCAAGTTCAACCAACTTAGATGGAATGTTGTACCTATTTAATGTTTTGCATTTTCCAAAGGACTCACCTGTAGACTGGCCTGTAGACCTTCGACGAGCAGGTAACAGGAAGATGTGGAGTTCCACTTGTAGACCGGCTCTCGAGCAAGAACGTAATGGCTATCTATTTCTTTCCCACCGACAGACACTAGCTCAGCCTGGAAGAGAAAAATAGTACTAAATGTAATATTTACTTCAGTGGATAAGAGAAGGGGATTGGTGGAGGATCGCTTTGAGCTTTCGTGTCATGTGAAATGATGAGCAAAACTTAAAATTGGAATATATTTGTATGTATTTCAAACCCTCTGTACAAATCCTACATATGTACAAATGTAGAAGGAGAATTTAAAACACCTTTGGCAAATTCGTGCCTTACATGAGAGTATATTTTAAGGTAATATTTTCTCTTCCCCACTTCAAGCAAACATAAACTCCTAATCCAGATCCTGATAGTTTGTCCAATAGTTCACAGATTGATCAAAAGTCCATGCATAATTGCAAATGCTCCGAAATATCCTTGTCCAACTCTACTCTTCTACACGACTTAAATATTCCTTTCGTCGAACATCTCATCTCCACCCGCTTCAAGCTCTTCCATAGTAAACTCCAATTTCATCCTAATCCATATGCCTGATCCCTGTCACTGGACTCCAATCCCTACAACCCTCCCCGAGGACTAAAGCGAAGATAGACTCTCGCCCTCTTAGACCTTATGGCCTTTTTATAAATTTAAAATTTATTGGGATTGCGGTAAATGAGCCCCTTCCCCCAGAAAAATTACATTTAATTAATTTCTTTATTTTTATAAATGTATATTTTAGTTTATTTTTAAATGCCAATAATTTAAAGATTTTTTTATTAAAAGAATGTAATACATAAAGATTTTTATTTAAAAAAAAAGAAAGAAAAAAGAATCATGTTTGGCCTCACCGATGAGTGTCTTGAGAGGGGCACTGGAGATGAGAAGTGTATATTCAAGACTTTACTATAAAAAGTTAAAATAAAATATGAAATGAAGTATTAGTAGGTACCAATGGAATAATATCCTTTTGTACCAGAAGAGCTAGGTGATAGGAAACAAGGGATTTATTGATTTGTTATTGTTGATGTGAGGAAGAGTTACCTGGAGAGTGATGACCTGGCTGTCGGACAGTATGGCTGGCACAAGGAAGGAGCCTTCTCCTCCAGGCATCTCGATGTCCTGGCTGTAAATGGAGGTAGTATTGTCCAGGACCTTGACTCGAACTCTGACCGCCTTCTCAGAGCTCACAGCCTCCACCTGTACAAATATGCATGCAATGAGCTGTGTTGTCAGAGGTACCCAAGGGGTGTTCATTTCCCTAAGAGGAAAATTATTAAAACATTTTTTATAGTTAAGTAACGTACTTGGAGTTCTTATTAAATGGACGCTACACAACAAACTATTATAAAATACGTCTAAAACACGTTATAGGAACTTTTAAAATAAAATTTGATGAAATTACACATCAATATATTAATTTAAGAAATGTAAAACTTGACGAGGAAAAATTCTTAATTCTTGTAAGTTATTTTGGAACAAAATTTTAATTTGAGAAATGAATAAGAAAAAGAAAGAAATTAATAAAGCCACTAGGTATTACAGACATTTAAAAGAATCTTAGACAATAAACACTTATTAAATATATATATTTTTAAGTTATGGTATATGGTTTACCCTTGTCGGTAACGTTAAATATTTTATGAGAGACATTTTACGTACAAACCTGGAGTCTAGTCTTATTTAAATGCCAAGTCATACAGAGTTCGATTTAAATCAATAGAAGTTTTGACCACTGCAAATATTTTTGTCTAATATAATCTTAAACAGTTTTACTCTTAAAAGTTGTTACTCATTATCATTTGACTCGTCAAAAAAGTAATTTATTTACAAATAAATATTTGACACTCTTTTATAAAAGGAATAAGAGGCTGCTGTGATATTTTTTGTTTCTTCACTGAAAAACTCTAGAATGATAAAGAAACTTTTTTTCAAAATATAATTAAAAATAAGTCAATTGAAAATTAAATATACGACGTAAAAGATTTTTAAAAATTAAATTTTCAATTACAAATGACACTTAGCCGTCACCTGATAATATTTTCTAAGTTACCTATTAGTAATAAGTATTTCATATCTATTTTGGATATTTTTATGATTTATAATTGTCTATTTGTTTTGTAAAATGTGCCTATTGTCCCATATGATATTATATTCAAATGTATATGTTGTATGTATCGGTATTATGTTTGAAGGTTTTATACTTTCGGAAATACTGATGTAATACAGTAATACTGTAAGACAATGCTGTATAAATTACTTGATAATAACATATATTTACATTTTTGGAAATGAATATTATATTAATGTGAGGCATTACATGAAATGCAAAAATATTACACCGATATCCATTAACTATGGGAGGAATATACTTAGTGTACATCTCTTGTATGTCATATTTCTTTAATGTGAGGTTTAGAAAAAAATATAGTGATGGCACTTGCAATATTTGAAATTGAGAAAACATCAAATTTATTGGTTTTTAAGATTTCGCTTATTTTTCAAGCGAATCTGAGAGATTGAATTGAGACTGTTATTTTCCCCATAGCCGGCCTATTGTCCTCATCCTCTCCTTTTTCATGGCTTCAGGCTTCAACAACCCCTGGCTACTAACCTCCCCCCTCCCTCGAAATACAATGGGTGGAGAATTTGACAGAAGGGTTTTGAGGTCCAGACCAATCGCGAGTTTTCCCCATTCCTGACCTCAAAAACACTCTTTCCTTGAGAATAACAGAAATCCAGACAACCAGTATTATCTTTCTACTCTCAATCTCCCATTTTCCCGTTTCAAACCCTCTTTCGAATCCTCCCCATTTTCTCCATTCCAGACTCTCCTTCCAACAAAAAAATAAAAGGGGGAAGAAGAAAAAGAAAAGGAAAACACAAACACCAGGACTTATTTCCCATCCCCTCTCCCTCTTCATCAGACATTTTTTAATCACAGCCCGGAAATTACAGTAGACTAAGTCCGACTTAAAAAAATATATATATATATCTTTGTTACACCTTTCTACTGTATTTTTTTAAAGGCATGTCTTCGTTAATGACCTTATTTTTCCACTCTCTTCCAAGCTGTCCAATTCATCACTCTAGTCTGGTGATTTATAGAGCCTAACTGTTGTTGACTAGTTGCCTCGACGGTCTAGTCCACAGGGTCGTTTCGAACTTCGAAAGGCAATTTATATCTTCGGCGTTTTGGAAGTTTTTTTTTTTTGCAGTGAAGATTAAAGATAGAGTCTGTGACAAAATATATGGTCCATAATGTGCCTTTTCAGTGAAGGAGTACTCTTTTTCCTTTCAAAAACAGTAGTTCATATACTACTATATATAAATGACCTTGGTCAACTAACGTTAATGCCCCTCGATTACGCAAGTGAAAAAAAAAGTGTTTTTTTTTTTTAATCTGCCGACGTTTAGGCGTACAATATAAGTTTCTTCAGGGCAGTTGAAATACATGTCATAAAAAAAACCAAAAAAGAAAAACAACGAAAAACTATATGTAAAGGATTACCCCTTCCGTAAACTATATCTAAAGTAATCCCACATTTCATTTTTTATTTGAATCGTACAGGGAGCCAGAAAAAAACTTGCCACCTCAGCTGGGAATCGAACCCGGGTCTCTTGCCGATTCGATTCCCGGCTGAGATTATAGGCTGATTTTTTCTGACTCCCTGCACGATTCAAATAAATAATGAAATGTAGAACTAATTTACCACAATTATCCTCAGCTAAACGAGAGTATAATAAATAGCTAGCAATATTAGCTCCTTCGAGTTATAGAAGATATATTCGTCATACTTGGGGGTTGGAATCGTAGTGAGGTACGGGAAGCCTGAAATTATCGAACTCCCTCCGTGGTGCAATTGGTAACATGCCCGCCCGGCAAGAGGGATACCCGGGCTCGATTTCCAGCTGAGGTAGTAAGATTTTTTCTGGCTCCCTGTACCATTCAAATAAACAAAATGATTTACATTGTTATTATATAACATTGATCTAACTAAAATAATGTAATATGAAATTCTTAGGAAAACAAATATGAACTAAGTTTGAAAATGTATACTTTAAAAAAAAAAATGAGACGTGTGTCTATCGTCCTTCCGGTTTCACCGATGCGATTCCGCAGGAGCAGGGAATCTTGTAAATTCCTGGAGTCCGAAGTCAAAGTTTATCCTTAGGTTTCGGAAGGATGTCTGTTATTTTTCTGTCCGTGTTGAATGAAGTTCTTNAGAAATCCAGACAACCAGTATTATCTTTCTACTCTCAATCTCCCATTTTCCCCGTTTCAAACCCTCTTTCGAATCCTCCCCATTTTCTCCATTCCAGACTCTCCTTCCAACAAAAAAATAAAAGGGGGAAAAATAAAAAGAAAAGGAAAACACAAACACCAGGACTTATTTCCCATCCCCTCTCCCTCTTCATCAGACATTTTTTAATCACAGCCCGGAAATTACAGTAGACTAAGTCCGACTTAAAAAAATATATATATATATCTTTGTTACACCTTTCTACTGTATTTTTTTAAAGGCATGTCTTCGTTAATGACCTTATTTTTCCACTCTCTTCCAAGCTGTCCAATTCATCACTCTAGTCTGGTGATTTATAGAGCCTAACTGTTGTTGACTAGTTGCCTCGACGGTCTAGTCCACAGGGTCGTTTCGAACTTCGAAAGGCAATTTATATCTTCGGCGTTTTGGAAGTTTTTTTTTTTTGCAGTGAAGATTAAAGATAGAGTCTGTGACAAAATATATGGTCCATAATGTGCCTTTTCAGTGAAGGAGTACTCTTTTTCCTTTCAAAAACAGTAGTTCATATACTACTATATATAAATGACCTTGGTCAACTAACGTTAATGCCCCTCGATTACGCAAGTGAAAAAAAAAGTGTTTTTTTTTTTTAATCTGCCGACGTTTAGGCGTACAATATAAGTTTCTTCAGGGCAGTTGAAATACATGTCATAAAAAAAACCAAAAAAGAAAAACAACGAAAAACTATATGTAAAGGATTACCCCTTCCGTAAACTATATCTAAAGTAATCCCACATTTCATTTTTTATTTGAATCGTACAGGGAGCCAAAAAAAAACTCGAACCCGGGTCTCTTGCCGATTCGATTCCCGGCTGAGATTATAGGCTGATTTTTTCTGACTCCCTGCACGATTCAAATAAATAATGAAATGTAGAACTACTTTACCACAATTATCCTCAGCCAAACGAGAGTATAATAAATAGCTAGCAATATTAGCTCCTTCGAGTTATAAAAGATATATTCGTCATACTTGGGGGTTGGAATCGTAGTGAGGTACGGAAAGCCTGAAATTATCGAACTCCCTCGGTGGTGCAATTGCTAACATGCCCGCCCGGCAAGAGGGAGACCCGGGTTCGATTTCCAGCTGAGGTAGTAAGATTTTTTCTGGCTCCCTGTACCATTCAAATAAACAAAATGATTTACATTGTTATTATATAATATTGATCTAAGTCATAAAAATAATGTTATATGAAATGCTTAGGAAAACAAACAAATATGAACTAAGTTTGAAATTGTATACTTTTTGAAAACTTCAACTAATTCTCACTTAATAATCTCCAAGGTAAAAAACTCCACATTTGATATACCATAGAACAAATTTCTTCAATTTATTCAAATATTTTTAACATTCTGAAAAACTATCAGCCCTCCTTCTAAATGAACCCGTCCAACAGACTCCTAAATCCTCTGGCTACTTATCCGAAATAATTCCTACCGATGTTTCCCTGTATTACCCCCTTTTGATGCAGATCGCTCTCCCTTTGTACCTATCGCTTCACACCTCCCAACTCTTCACTTGTCCATCTGAAGTTTTCCTAACATCCAAACCTTACCTCTCAGTCATGAAAATTTGATCCAGGTGACAACACGTCCCATCTCACTTTTATTAAGGTAGGGGTTTTGAGCTTTCCACACAGTTATTGTTTTCTTAAGCATTTCATATATCATTACTTTAGTTACGTCAAATTTTGTGTAATTATAATATATTTTTTGTTTCTCTCCTCTTCTCTTACGACATTGTATTTCAACAGCCCTGAAGATGATAAAATGTGAGCCGAAACATCAGTACATAATAAAATAATACACATATTTTAGAATTTTAATTTTTTGGATCAACCTTGTCGGAACCCCAACAAATTCTCTACTAATAACCGCCATGCTCAAATACTCTCCATTTAAACTCTAGGGTTTTTTGCCGAGGATATATCCGAATGTTTCCCTGATATAAAATCGAAGCAATTTCTTTTATGAGAACCGTTTGGAAGATACCCAATGAGCTGTGGAAGACACACTTTTAGTGCCCATCAAAAATATGTGAAAATGACTTCTGACTTTTTTATTTAAAAAAAAACAACTATCATTCAGATTAGTTTATTAGCAAATTCATATGATACCCACGTGTCTCTCTCTCTATCTTTGTGAGTACATGAGCAGAAGGGAGATGAAGAGAAGGGGGAGGGGGTGAGACTAGGAAAGTTACAAGATGAATGAAGAAGATAAGAGATTAGGGATGAGGACGAAGAATTACGCAAGGCAATCAGGAACTTTTGGGCACTGATAAGGGAACTTATTAGCTACTTCGTTTGATTTTAGAACAGAAGAGCTTGGGAGANAACTGATCTGACGACCGACGAAGCCTACGTGAACAACAAGAATTAAGAATGTTTAATCGCGATCCACGTCACACTAAGTAAGGTGTGAACCAGCACACTTCTCTGGCAACCTATTTTCTTCCCCATTAAATTAAGAATGGTCCATAAATAGAGTTGTTCGTTCCCTGTGGCACACCAGGAATCATGTATTTCGTTACAAATAGAAGCGTCATTTGAAATAATTTGATACCTTATTTCTATTAGAAATTGACCATCTATTGGGCGAAAAATCTATATTTATAAATCTAAAACTACCAATATCCCTACTCTAATTTTTATGAACGTATTATCAATATAATAATGTTGACTTATGATATAATAACTTAGTCTAATGTTATGCTAAGAAACAAAATCAGTAATTTCTGTTAATGCCCTCTTCTTACGTATCCCTTCCCGAGTTACGACTTGACATAATAATATACAATTCTTCATTTAATGATGTGATTTTTATATTTTTAATTTATTTTCGATTTGTCAAGCATTCTGATCTGTAGGACGTCTCAAAATAATAGTGCATCCCACAATTATACACTCTAAGATAAGTATATTCATGGACCTTGAAAACATGAATTTCAAAAAATATAATTTTAGTTGTGGTATATTATCCCACGTAAATTTTAAACAATTAATGAGAGGAAAAAGAATAAAATCTATCTGTCCCAGCCAGGACTCGAATCTGGATCTCCTGCTTTCCGTGCCGGAAAGTTTCCATTACGACACCAGGACATAAACCACCAAGAGATCCTGGCTGGTACAGCAGGATTTTTTTATTCTATTCCCTCTCATTAATTGTTCATGAATTTCAATTTTCCATTCTTACAATACTTTAATTGTCTTTAAATAAACATAGGCCAACTTTTATATTAATAAAATGATTTTATAAAACTATGAACATGATAAAAAATTATCCTCTAAATATTTCTGTTAAGACGCTATATTTCCGAGCTACTTGAAGTTAATGAAGTAGTCACATATATCTCGCATGTTCATTAATATCTCCCAAGCTCTTCTGTTCTAAAATCAAACGAAGTAGCTAATAAGTTCCCTTATCAGTGCCCAGAAGTTCCTGATTGCCTTGCGTAATTCTTCGTCCTCATCCCTAATCTCTTATCTCCTTCATTCATCTTGTAACTTTCCTAGTCTCACCCCCCTCCCTCTCTTCATNTTCTGTTAAGACGCTATATTTCCGAGCTACTTGAAGTTAATGAAGTAGTCACATATATCTCGCATGTTCATTAATATCTCCCAAGCTCTTCTGTTCTAAAATCAAACGAAGTAGCTAATAAGTTCCCTTATCAGTGCCCAAAAGTTCCTGATTGCCTTGCGTAATTCTTCGTCCTCATCCCTAATCTCTTATCTTCTTCATTCATCTTGTAACTTTCCTAGTCTCACCCCCCTCCCTCTCTTCATCTTATGTAATCACAAAGATAGAGAGAGACACATGGATATCATATGAATTTGCTAATAAACAAATCTATTTTTGTTCCGGATAAGTAGCCTTAGGATTTGGGAGACAGTTGGACGGGTTCATTAAGAATGAGGGCTGATAGTTTTTCAGAATGTTAAAAATATTTGAATAAATTGAAGAAATTTGTTCTATATCAAATGTAGAGTTTTTTACCTTCCAGNATCAATTTTGTACTTAAAATATTCTAAAAGAAACATAACAATATTGTTTTTTGTACTTTCACTTTTCACGTATTGAATAACTACTCTTTAAGATTAAGTGCTGTATATCTCAAAAACCAGAGCTAATAAAAATTTTTCAATGTTATTTTCGTTTTTATCACCCCAAATTTAGTAGAAATAGACTAATTTAGTGTAGGAAACATTCAAAAAATATTTTTTTGTTGTGCAGTGTTATTTTTAGGAAATTGTATTGTACAAATCCGGGGAAAATATTGTAAATTGATAAGGAAATTTTATTTAATTTAATTCTCTTTTATTCCCGTCATAATGAAAGTGGATTTACCAATTAAAAAAGTGAATATATTTTTCAATAATTCATCCCGGCCACCCTTCCCGACGCCCCAAGAGGAGGTGGCCAAGGGACCTACTCCAGCCAGTTTGGTAAAAATATCAAGGGAGTGAATGCACTGGCATTTTTCTCCCCCTCTCACTCCCTCCTTGACTCCCTGCCTTATCTCCTTCTTATCCTAGGATAAGGAGAAGATAGGTGCCATCGCGGGTTAACATGGGCTCCTCCTCTCTGAGGACTAGTTACGTCCCGGGAAAGGAGAGCAAGGACAACAATGTACCCCATTAAAAATTACAGTGTATAAAAAAATGTACAGAATAATTTTTTTAAAATAAAGATTTATACATATTATATTATCCAATAATGCCTAAAAATTATGCTAGTCAGTTTTGAATTTAATAATCTTCATTATATCCGGAATTATTCGTCTCTTATGGAGCTGAAATTTCCATCTACAAATTTTATTCAATTTTTACACTTTTTTGGGTGTTATTAAATTTTTATTAGCTTGCTAGTTTGTGATAATTTTGAGCTATGATTGAATTATTATCTTGAACTTGAAACAAATTCATTACTTCTATACTTTCCACCCTGTGCAATATTATTGAAATTTCATTTAGTAATACCTACTTTTGTACACCTAGAGCCCTCAGAGTCTTAAAAGCAGTATCAAAACCCACATAAAAGCCAGAGTATCAATGAGGTTTGACAGAAACAATTCGACAAGAACCCTCACTTTTTCTACTCTAAGGCGAAATTGATTGGTTTCGTTTTATACTTATTTATGCAATCAATACAGCTTGAAAATAAATTATATAAATCAACGCCTTACCTATTTTCCTAATTTGCTCAAAATAATTATTGACTTTACTGAATTTAGAATTAGGTGGAAAAAAAAAGAAGAAAAAAGAAGCAGATAAGAAAAAAATAAGAATTTTCACCTTGAATGACAGTTTCTAGTTGAGGAAATGCATTAGAGAAAATGGCTTTTAGGGAGAGAAGTTGATTGAGGAAACAAGGAACGTCCAAGGTTGAGAAAAAAAAATACAGGGGAGGAAGTGATTGAGAAAAGGATGAAAGTGGAAGGGTGGNCACAAATATATATATATACAGTAATAATATAAATATATGAATGTCTTATATGTACATTATTACATACTTATAATTTGTAATAAATATAAGAATTATATTCCATCCCTAACGAATCTCACAATGAGCACTACAAAATAAATAACTATAATGTGCTTGCCTATTCGGTTGTCTCGGGGAGTGAGATATATAGAGGAGAGATAAAGAGAGGGGGAGAGAGCGTGAGAGAGAGAGAGAGAGAGAGAGAGAGAGAGAGAGAGAGAGAGAGAGAGAGAGAGAGAGAGAGAGAGAGAGAGAGAGAGAGAGATGGGTGGGGGGAACTAGGTCGATAGCAATTTCCCAGAGCTCCCAGAGATCCGCGGGTGAACCTTCCGGTGTAAACAGGGCAATAAATATCCCTGTGATTTGTTCATAAATGGAGGAAGAAGGAGGAAGTAGCTCCGTCGGAAAGTTAGGAAAAGCCAGAAAGGTTAATTAATGAAGAATGAAAGAGAAATTATGAATGTTATTAAAGGAAATTGAGAAGAGATTCGCTAATTAAGGAGAGATAGCCTGGAAAGGAAGAGGTTATAGGAGATACTCGGAAGTCTCTGAAGTTCAAGGAGGTTGTCCGGGGATTGCTTTTACTGAATTTGGAATATCCATGAGGAAATGTTTTAGCAAATTCCCCAATTAGATGTAGTTTTCATAAATGATTATTTTTTTTATTTTTAATTTTTCGATATTTTAATCAAACCTAGGCATAAACAAAAGATGATCACTAAAATGTATATATCTGCGTGTGTGCTTGTAAACGCTTTACAAGCGAGAGTTTTCAGTTTTTCTAAATAAAATCCTGCATGTAGCTTGTGAAACCAAAACTTGAAACTGAATCTAGGCTTGCTTGTTCATGAAAGATATGGACTATAAGTTTGGTGGATAACATGAAAGGAAAAACGAAAAAAAAAAAAAAAATATGTATATATATTCCTTATCTACGATTCGCTTTAGTTTACGAAGCTCCTTCGTGAGAAACATTTTTATTTTTAGCTTTAAATGCCAAAGTAGTATAACCTTACAGCTTTCATTACAACTAAAAGCCATTACTTAGTGTTCCCAGCTCCTGTCAAATTCACAATAATGTGGACAGACGTCACTGTGAAAATACTAAAATTGGATTTGTCATATCTATTTTTCTTTCCTTTTTGTAACCTTCTTCTTCCTTGAAGACACATGAAATCGCAAGTGAACTGTACTTTCAATTTTAAAATAAGAACATGTTAATGAAAAAATGGACAAGCACAAGAAGTGAAGAGGGGACCCGCTCAAACTTCTTAGTAAAGTTTAAGTTCATTTTAGTTGGAATTAATTTCTTAATCAATCACATTAACTAATTTTAATCCTTTTTTGTTTAAAAGATTGATAGTAAAATTAAAATAAATTATTGCTAAGCTATGCATGAGTCCTTTTGGAATTAATTTTGCGACTTTTATACCAATGTTTTTTTTTCTCGAAAACCTCTTATTATATGCTCAGTCCATAAACTTCTTATGATTGTTTTAAAATTCGTATCATGGTAATGATGTGAAACTTTATATATTCTTTTCAATCAAATGAAGCAATTTAACAGCTGGTATGGGGTTAATTACCAAGAGGATATAATATAGCTTTTACTTGAATATATATTCTTCATTGAAACAAACGGCTGATGTATTTTAACTAAACATATTAGTATATACAATCCTTGAAATATCAGCTGTAGATATTTACTCAGACAAACTACTTAGCGAACAAACTAAATTGCAGACTTTATTAGAAAGATGGCCATAGCCAAGTCGAGAGTAAAATTCACAACAAGTTTGACAAAAAATCGAGAGTGAGAGAGAGAGAGTGAGAGAGAGAGGGAGAGAGAGAGGGAGAGAGAGAGAGAGTGAGAGGGAGAGAGGGAGAGNGACTCAATCCACTGACGACTTGGATGGTGACACTGACTCTTTAGGAGTACGAGTTAGATACCATTAGATTAGTTCTTTATTGTCATAGGATATACATCCTTTCTTCCTGATAATTTCAGGCAACTTATAATTTATACTTTTTAATCCTAATCCATTAAAAAAAGCAGAGAGAGAGAGAGAGAGAGAGAGAGAGAGAGAGAGAGAGGGAGAGAGCGAGAGAGAGAGAAGAAGTCTAATGACCCAAATAAAATTCTGGCAAGGGGTTCGAGGGGTAAACAGGGCAATATATTACTCTGTCACAGCTCTGAAGGGGTGGGGGGGCTGGCAGCCATATAGCTTGTCGAGAGCTTCGTGAGACCACCTAATGGTGAAGTGGTTCGTTCAATATGTTTTTGTTGCTACATACTTGACTTTAAAGTATCCTCAGCTCTCAAGCATTCTCAATTGTTTGTATTATATTTTATTAAAAAAACAACAAAAATCTGTATTTTATTTTTGCAGAAATTTTTAAACTTTCCATNGATGCATTCTATTACGTCGCAAACTCTTTATTTCACAATGACCTTGAAATCCCTTTTGTAAAAGACGTTATCACAACCCGTTTTAATAAATTCCCTGGCCTTTCTACGCGTCCCACCACGCCGCCTGAATTATTGTTTAAGTTGGGAGTGTTAAATTCACTTGACCGATTCCGTGCGACAACAGAGTCATTGTCGAGGCAATGACGAGCATCACAATGGCTCTCATGGCACACTAAAGCATACGTCACTTATTCTGTCAATCCGCAATGATGTCATCTGTCGCGTCTCACTCACCCCGCCATGAGAGATCTGCACATTGCTAATGAGAAGTGGCAGCCTCTGTTTTAAAATAAAAAACTGACGAAGTATAGTGAGATTTATCGATACTTTTGATTAGTTGAGAGTGGTTTTTAATTAAAATTATTTTTTNTAGATAATATATTTGCCCAAGCAGTCGTCATGTAGAATCAAACAATGCGAAAAGGCTGATGAAGGGCTTGGTATCGGGTGAAAGAAATTGAACAGTAGCTGTGCGGCATTGATCGAGAGTCGCTCAACCTTTCTCTTTAAATTTTAAAATATTTTATTTTTTGTGTATATTTAGAATCCAGTCCTTTCAATCCGAAATCTGCAGAATCATAGTAGATGCATTCTATTACGTCGCAAACTCTTTATTCCACAATGACCTTGAAATCCCTTTCGTAAAAGACGTTATCATAACCCGTTTTAATAAATTCCACTCTGGCCTTTCTACGCGACCCACCACGCCGCCTGAATTATTGTTTTAGTTGGGAGTGTTAAATTCACTTGACCGATTCCGTGCGACAACAGAGCCATTGTCGAGGCAATGACGAGCATCACAATGGCTCTCATGGCACACTATAACATATGTCACTTTTTCTGTCAATCCGCAATGATGTCATCTGTCGCGTCTCACTTACCCCGCCATGAGAGATCTGCCCTCTACTAAGAATACTAATTCTTTTCATAAAGATCTCTTATAAGAAGATTAATTCCTGAGTAAAAGTTGTTCTGTAAGATGGCCAGCCTTACAAATACTCAGAGCTTTTTAGACCTAAGCATTGTATCTTGATATTCAAGTATCACCGATACTGAATACAGTCTCTGAGGTACTGTTTATCATTGATAAAGAAAAATGAAATTAAATAACTGGTATTTAAAAAAATAATTGTATAATCAAATCTTTTGCCTCAATTTATTTCTAAAAGATTACGTAATTAAATGTATTCATGAAAAAAATTCAATTCCGATGATTGAGTTGACGGAAGAAAAGTTATTTAAAATGTATCTGTCAATATAATCTTAATTAATAAATTAAGGTGACATTAAAAAAAAAAAANTCACAATCTTAAATTTAATTATCAAAACACCCTACTTAAAGACCCCATCCCCCTTTTTAACAGAACCAATGTTGTATATGAATTTCCTTGTTCCAATCTTAATTACCATGTTCTTATACTGGGCAAACCATAAACCCTATTCCCCGTAAAATCAACAATCACTAGAATGGCATTTACAAAAACAAATATAAATTGCCTTCGTGATGAAGGGTAGCTTGGACACATAATAAGGAGCGTTAGCAATTATTCTGAGAATTTTGGACTGAAAGGATTGTATTCGTTGGATATTGGAAGGCTTAGCGGCACCCCACAGTTCTGCACCGTAGGTCAAGATTGGTCGTTTTATGGTCTTGTAGATGGTCAGTTTATTTTCTAATGTGAGCTGTGAGCGCCTATTTATAAGG
>KZ807920.1:7098-21760 GCA_000696205.2 Oncopeltus fasciatus
GGCGAATTTGAGGGGGATATTGCTTCGCCCAGCTTCTTGTGGCAAAAAAAATATATATATATACATATACACACACTTGTATTATACAACTAGATGCTTTGGGCAAAGCCATATATATATATTTGTAAAGACGCAGAAAGAAAAAAAATTATGAAGAGTAAAATTTTCAGGGAGATTTCTAGGTCTTCGTCACTAAGGAGTTTCTCTTCACTCCTCACTGACGAAGGGCGAGAGATCATCCAGAAAATTTTACTCTTTGTAATTTTTTCTTTTTTCGTGTTCACTGCATTCTTTTTTCCTCATTTTCTTATTTACTATATAAATCGTAGCCGCGAATGTTTCATTTTCTATATATTTATACAGACACACACACACACACAGACACATATTATATATATATGCATAAAGAGAGAGTGATTGAGGGGGGGGGGGGGTTGGAGAGTGAATGCGTGGAGTACATTTAATAAAAACGTTTTTGTGTATTATTTTTCACAACAAAATTAAAATTATTTAATAAAAACAAAAAAAAAACATTTCCTAAGTAATAGTCATTGTATATATGTTTCCGAAATTACTGGTTCAAAATGACTATATATATATATATACATATATATGTCATCAAACCATGTGACTTATTGCAATTGTCAGAGGATGTAGCTGCAGACTTGATACGCACTGCAGTAATTCAACAGCGCGCCTGGGCAGAGAACGCTTTTGTACGCTAAATCTCATCTCTCTCTCTTCTCTTTCTTGGGCATGTTGGAGAGAGAGAAAAGAGACATTGTAAGAGACATTTGTCAGGTTGGACTGTTCTCTCTCTCCTACATTCCCATGTCCTCTAGACTTCCGCAATGCCGTTAATTCTTAAAGCAGCTGACGAGTGCTGAGATTAAAGCCCGCTCTACCTCAGGTCGGAGAACATCTGTTCCTCCATTCATCTCTCCCGAGTGGGCAGGAGCCAGCCAGATTAGTTACTCTCATGAAGAATAATTTATCTTGGTATTATTATTAATCAGTTATTAACAGTTATTATTAATCTATTTACATTTGTCGTTACTTTTGTCATAAATAAATTGAGTCAGTAATTCAACGTTTGGTAGGATTTATTCTTAACTTACTCAAAACTTTAATACATCTTCTAAAAAGTTTGCCTTAAAACAATATCACAAGTGACATCCATGAGTACTTCACTTTAATGCGAGAAAATCATCTGATGATCTGTTAAAACAATTTCTTTAAAAGAGAGATGTATTTATTTGTATATATTAATTTGTATAATTGTTTTCTCATTTGGAAATTAAATCGATTTGTAAAATAAATAGCTAGGTAATTCCTTCTACTCTCCGCACTTTACTCCGAGTCTAAACCCCTGAGTAAGACAAATATTTCGTCTTATGCTCGAAGGAGCTAACATTGTCAGATATTTGTTAGATCCTAGTTTTTTTTCCTCTTAGCTTAATTTTTTTAAATAGTGCTATTAGTTGTGGTATTTAATCCTACGTTAATTTTATGCAATAAATTCAAAAGAATGGAATAAAAATAAAATCTTGCTACCTCAGCCGGGACTCGAATCAGGATCTCCTGCTTTCCGGGCTAGTATGCTAACCATTACACCACCGATGCTAGCCAGATGATTCCTTCTACTCTCCGCACTTTACTCCGAGTCTAAACCCCCGAGTAAAACGAATATATACCATACTTGTTCGGAAAGTAGGAGATCTGGTTCCGATTTTTTTTTTTTCTCCATTATTATGCATTTATTGTATACATATTGTTGAAGTCATTCAACATTTATTTTTATTTTATCCTGAAATTATCTTCCTTTTTCATTTTTATTTTAAATATGAAAAATTAAATATTATTTTAATTTCATACATTTTAGTTCCATAAATCATATTTTAATTATGATTATAATTGTAAATAATAAGTTTTGAGTTTTATTTTGATTTTTGATATTTTGATTTCTTATTGAACTATAATTTTACTAATACAAACAAGGAGAGAGAGAGGTAGGTCACACGGGGGAGAGAAGGAATCCGTTGTTGTTCAAATACTCTTAAGCCTATCAGTTAAGCTTTGTCCCTTGACTTGATAGCACCGTACTGTTCTAGTGATTCTCGCTATTTCCCTATCGGAGACATTTCAAGTTGATTGGACATTTTATTTTCCTGAAATAGCGACATTTAATCATTTAATTTTTTGAATCATTATTATCAGTACGGAATAAACATTTCATTTGTGCTATGACAATATTATTGTGGTGCTAATTCAGAAGTCACAATCAATATTGGCAAATACATTATTGCATACACTACTGCAACCAGACCCGGCATTTTATTTAGTGTATGAGGATTTTTACCCCTGGTTCCGCACGCAACACATATTTTTTTAAAAATTGTCAATGGTGGTTATTTGATACAATAATTTTCACATTTAGTCAATGTCTTTAATCATTAATAATTATTTCATTAATTTTCTATAATTCTATAGATTGCTGTCAATTCGGGATATTCTTAACTATCTATTAAATGCCTATAGTAATAGAATGTCATACAGTTCTTACTTTTTCTCTTAATATGTCTTTTCAGTTCATACCACAATATTATTGGCATACAGATAATTTATTTTAATGGCAATTTCATGGATTATAACATTAATGTAAATAATGTAACACTGTCCATTATTTCATTAAAAGTCCCTTAACACATTATTGATTTTTTTAAATGTTATGTGTTAATTCTTTCTACGTTTTGAGGAAATATTAAATACTCCTTTATCATATTGTTCCTTATATTATAAAAGACTATTTAGATAAATACTGATTAAAATAAAACTAATTTTTGAACTAATTATTATGAACAATATATATTGTTTCAAGAAAAGTTAAAGTTAACATTTTAAATAAAACAAATTTATTTATATTTCACACTGAATTTATACAAGTTTTAATATCTCATCCTCATAGGTAAGTGATAAATGAGTGAATATATTATTTTCAAATTCAATTATACTAATGCTGGTTCAAACCCGACTGACGGTGAGGGGGGGGGGGGTGCTGATGCTGAAATTTACAACTTATTCTTTCGTAAAACATCTGCAACTAGAGCACTCACATACCATGAAATGTGTGTGTGTGTGTCTGTCACAACAGGACCATATTTCAGCTCCTCCTGTAAATGGATGAAATATTTCAAAAGTCGCTTCATTCTACCAGTGCCTTCCTGAAGGAGTGTACTTCCTGAAGTGTACTTCGGAAAGATGTCTGAGAGCGACGGATCTTTTTCCAGTGGGAGATTTTCTTGAGCTCACGGCGAATTTGAGGGGGAAGAAGGCAGAGGGCTAGAAGCGACATTTCAAAGGGTGAGCTTAACGGCAATGAAACGAGACACCAACCCACCACCCTCGCACTTCCAAATGGAAAAGCCAAAAATTTTATATTACGAGGAATACACCTAAAGCTTCCAATTCTTGGTCAATTAAATATAAAACATGTTATAGATATTTTAAAATTTAACTTTAAGGAATATAAGACAAAAATTTATTGTAATATATAAGCAGTGAGTGGTAAATAACCAGAAAATAATTGTTGATAACTATAAACGGTACCTCTGATTGGAGTTTAGATAAGAGCCTTTGGATGTATGTCTTCCTGGAGCCTGTGGCTGCATGTCATGCTTGTACTGTTCCTGGATTTCAACAGTACAAGGACAAGTCAGCACTTAATATTAAAATTTGAGGTCCGGCACATCCAGGATTCATATTACCGATGATACTGTTATGGGCTAAGGGTCACTAATAATTATGAAAAGAGATAAATTAAGGTTATTTAATTATAACAAATAATTATACTTGGGAATGACAATACTACCTACTGCCTTTACAAATTAATAATTCAGTTTAAAAAAAAATTAAAAGTTCTTGTTTAAAAAGAGGCCTCAAGATAACATGTAAATTACTATCACATATCACTTAACTGTTACCGACACTGCAAAGGCTATGACCAGCCCGACTTTCTGAGGCAGGCGATCTGACACGGCAGCTACCACTGAGTAATACTAACTTATCACTGACCCGGAGGCAGCAGCTTATATTACTACGAAGAATTGGCGAGACAGGTCTAGAAGGTTCTAATAGTTATTTCCGTGTAAACCTACTTTCCTTTTTAGAAGCAAGGAAGCATCTAGCATCTTTAAATTGGCCTTTTCCCGTACAGGAACAGACCTCACGTCACATACTTTCTAATCAATTACAATATTCAATAACTGTTGATAACCGACATGTCCAAAAATCTTCCTATTCATTTTTATATTTAAATTATTTTAATAAATATAAGCCAGACGAGTGACTTGGTTATATTTATTTTTTAAATTATATTGTAATAACTGTAGCTATTACTATAACTAATCATAACCAGTTATAACTAACTATAACTGTAACTTAGTACTAACTATAACCATTATAGTAACTATAAGTAAACTATAACTAGTTATAGTTTACGTACAATGATCTGACAGTTTAGGAATAATAACTCATGAAAGAGGGAGTCCTCATTTGTGTGTCTTTGACTAACTTATTAGTAATAACACAATTCAGGATGTATCTCTACGAATTTTATGCCATATGATCAGGAATAAGGCTGTGTTATTCATATTTCTCCTAACTACAGTCCCTATTATTATAGATTATCTCCGCACTTTACTCCGAGTCTAAACCCCCGAGTTAGACGAATATATCGTCTTATGCTCGATAGAGCTTACATTGTTAAGCTGTTTATCGACACTTCATCATTTACTTTTTATTTTTATTTATAAATATTAATTTAGTTGTGGTGTGTCATCCCACGTAAATTTTAAACAATTAATGCGAGGGAATAGAATAAAAAATCTGTCTGTCCCAGCCAGGACTCGAACCTGGATCTCTTGTGTTGAAAGTTTATTAAGTCATCCGGCTCGTCCCGGTGTTGCAATGGATAGCATACTGCCCCGGATAGCAGGAAATCCAAGTTCGAGCCCTGTCTGGGAGAGACAGATTTTTTATTCTATTCCCTGCATTAATTGTTTAAAGTTTACGTGGGATGCACATCACAACTAAATTAATATTTATAGATAAATTGTTTTATATAGCGTATAAAGACATTTGGGTCTATATTCTAAATATGTCATATAAAACAGATCATTTTATAAAGAATACCATTTTGTGTAAAATATGCAGATTAAGACTATCTTACACAGTGATTAGAAATCATTAAACAGCAACCAATTAACAAAAAATGCATCAAGGAATTTAAACTGGTAAATTAATGTTTGCGTTATAAAGACATTTGTTAGTTTCTACTCTCCATTTCTATTAGTAAAAGAGGAAAAAATAAGAGAAATAGAAAAAAAGAAGAGAAAAGAGAGTTTTTTTTTGTGGAAAGCTAGACTTTGTTAAGTAATGGCAGATGTTGATGTAAGTAATAAGAAAACAATAGAGCCAGAGGTGGATTCTCGTACATGTTGTACAAGTTTTCTAATTCTTGAGGAGTGGCAACAGTGATTGCTGAGAAATGATTGGTGCAATATGTGGAAAAAAAAATAATTTTTTTTTCTCTATTTAAATAAGAAAGTAACTGATTATAGCCGAAATGAAAAACAGAATTGAGTAGAAATAACGCTGAGGCTGTCTCTAGGCTGGCTAGGAGGAAAGCCTCTTTTAAACATATCAGCTCTAAATAAGGAAATATCTATCTGCTGTAGAACATTTATGATTAACAATTACACTACACACAATGTACTACATGATCATCCAAACACACTTACACAGATCATGTCAACATTACACTGCAAATATGATTAAAAAGAGATGAACATGTTACCAGCGATATTTATCTATAAAACCAATTTTTATCTTCATAATTAAGGATAAGATTTGACATTTACTCATATTTATTAATTGGCTTATTGAGGCAAGAGCGTAGGAATCGCTCAATTATATTAATATATTTAATCTGTAAATGAATATGGGAATCTATCTTGGTTTACCAGATAACAGAGTTTTGGACGTGTGAAGCTTTTGTATGCAAATAAGTGTGTTAATTTGAAAATTATGAACGAGGGGAGTGGAACATTACTTGAAACATGTTTTTGTTGCAGCCGGCAAAGTATTTAGTGAAAGTCAACAACGATTAATTTATTTATAAAAGAAACATTTTAGAAGTTATTCAGCGTAATTGAACATTTAGAAATGGTGGTTTAATTGAACCCTAAATTTGAATTTAACTGCCAAGAATATACAATTAGTTGTTTATTTAAATTTGGCACTTCGCATTTTAACACTATCCAATTAGAACTGAATGGACCTAGAAGCTGAACACAAACTCTTGGGGTCAATATAAACAGACACAAATATAAATTCTCAGATATTATTTGAAATATTATATTATGTTTTTATAACAACAATCTTTATAATAAATAATTTTGGATAAATAAGATGTCCTGGCTTCACAATTTTTTATATTTTTATTTCCCTTTCGTCTTTTACGTTTCAAACTTTTTACGCTTTGTATAGTTTAAAGGCAAGATATTGCTTGATATTACACACACTTTAGATACATTGCTATAAATAAATTTAATGTAATTTTTTAATAGACTAATCCTAGCACTTTCCCCTTTTTCTATATTATATATATATATATAAGTTGTTTACTCAGATATTTGTCATACGATCCGATCCTAAAGTTTTGATGTGTTTGGCTATCGAACTTTCCAGAATAATTCCCATATT
The DNA here is from genome assembly GCA_000696205.2 of Oncopeltus fasciatus. Taxonomy (NCBI): domain Eukaryota; kingdom Metazoa; phylum Arthropoda; class Insecta; order Hemiptera; family Lygaeidae; genus Oncopeltus; species Oncopeltus fasciatus. The sequence goes on from KZ807920.1 coordinate 13,861, forward strand.
AACCTGCTTTTCCATTTCCTTTTGAAATATTTTCAAACGTATTATTGATGCATTTTCTTCATCAGTTGACATCGGATGTAGAGCTAAATTTAAACTCTGAAGGAACATAGAAATAAGTCGAGCCATTTCAATAATTCATATGTTATTTCGAAAGCTCCGAGTAAAAAGGGGTCCAACAACAATTTTCGGAAGTATGACCTAGAAGTGAGAAGTGAACTCTACGGAGTTAGAAGTGATAGCAAACTAGAAGTGGCAAATATGTGTAGATGAATTGCTATCACCAAACTTTTTATACGAAGATTTACTCGGAGATGAGCTCAGAGATTCGAGGAGCCATCTTGTGAAGAAGCTGTGAGCTCTGCCAACATTTATCATCTTGCTTTTCAGCAACTTAACTTTTGTATTTCTATTCAAAAATACTAATAAATACCATTTAAATGCATATCACGCAGGAGCTGAATACACTCTGAATATTTTCTATGATATAATTACATAAACTACAATACATAGTACCTTTGGTTGTGTGCGCGAGTGTCTTCTGTCTGTTTTACTTATGTTTATACCGGAACTTCCTATATTTCTTTATCACTGTTCTCTTTCGCCAGTTGTTAGTCTTGTTCACGACTGTAAAATTGCTAGGAATACAGTGTGTTATTATAGTGTATTTGTTTATCGGTTACCTGGCGCAAAGTGCACTGTATTTTATTTGGCATTTACGTATGTTCCTTCTGACGAATGGAGATAAGTATACATTTTTCTACAACGTCTTTCGTCTCACAAGAGCGTATTTTCCTTTAGGCCTTGTTATTTATCATCGGCCCTCCCTATTTTGTAGGCTACCATTCATGCAGAGTTCGAGGATTCTTGAAATTATTCACCAGTACTTATTAGATATTGTCACATTCTATTACGTTTGGCGGACAGTTATAATATTTTTAATCCTGGTTTTGCTTTAAAATAATTTGTATTGGCTTCTGAAAATTGCAAAAAAATAAATAAATGATTTAGATGGATTCTTCTTCAGGACTTGACCTTCATGAAATGGCGTTTTTCAGGAAGCGTCCACACATCACATAATGGGTTCTTCAGGGAGTGAATGGGAAAAAAACAAAACTTTTGAATGCTTTCAAAAACTTTTTCATAACAACTTTTAAATAAAGCTTGACGAAGAACATATTTTTGATATACTACTGCTCACATGAAATATCTATTAATATTTCAGGAGAATGTGGGAGCTTGTTCATGTAGATCTGTTCTAGGTGACGAGTCGCCTCTCGTCTTCATGACAGCCCTGAAGATGGCTTACAATATGAGCCGAAACACTGGTAGATAATTAAAAATAAATTTTTATTTTTTATAGTATTTCATTTATTTGATATCAACCTTGACCGAACCCCATTTCAATGTCATAATAAGAGGGGTTCTTTCAATTTTCATTTCTTTACTCTTAATTAATTTCCTCATTATTCTTCGTCTTATTATTAATTAATGTTTAGAACCAATCAATTTAAATAAAAATTAATAAAGTATAGTTCCTATATAACCACTATCTAACATCTACTTTCCGCTGCTAGTTAAGAGTAACAATGGCGAAATGGGCTATCTAAATTTAGCAATCATATTATAAACACTCATGGCACTTTACAGTTATTTATATCTCGATAATTGGCTGTCCATGACAGGACACAAGTCCTCAGCGATTGGGAGCCACAGAAAGATCCCCACGGAGCAGGAAGCCACTGCTCTTATCTGTCTTGGATAGGATTGTTAAAAACATACAAGAGATTCTACATCTTTGTCCTGATAACAAGGCACTTGAAGGATATCCACCAATTTGAACAGACATTATAAATTAGTAAAAATCTTAGTAATCGGATACTGCCCTGAATAATTTAAAATTGAATGTATTAATACACAATCAGTCTCAGAAAGAAAACGCTTCCTAAATACTGTATGACCTGGTGGAAACCAGAAGCAACAGACGGGGTGAATACATAAATTTAATTAGTGAATCCAGTAAAATCGATTCAATAGGAATGTGAGAATTGTTTTTCACAAAGTTCTTGAATTTTAGGGGGGAAAAATATTAAATATTAAAGGTCATAATTCTCTAAAGGGTAAGCGATTTACGATAATTTGATTTCAACAATTTAAATCACTTATCAGCCGTTTTTTTTGTATCAAATTTAAATTTCTAACGACTCCCTTTAATATTTTATTTATACTTCCATTAATTTCATTACATTATCTCTGAAAAGAGGTTTTTTAAACTCAAGCTTTAATTAAAAATTAATAGCCAGTGCTGTTTTCAAACTAAGAAATATATTTAACTTGGACTTGATAAAAGACGTTTTTAGTCAAAGTTAAATGTCTGATGTCAATTCCATGTTTTTAGATCTTGAATTCAGCAGTTTTATTTATTTATATTATTTATTTATATTTATTTAGGCAATTTATAATTGACCTAGTAATATGTTATTATTGCTTATTGACTTAGGCCCTTGGCTTAAAGTGAATTTGTTTGGTTTTTAAGCCAGTTAAATTAATTTTCACATTTATTTGAAACTGTTAAATTTTAATATTACTTTATGTATAAAAATTGCACACGTGGTATGGCGGCTAACGTGCAAGATTCGCACTGTACTGTCTTCATACCCTGATTCCCTTGAGTCTGAGGGTGGGCTACCATTATCCTAGGTATGAAAAAGTAAGGGTGCCCCCCCCCCCCCACATCGCCGAAATTAATGGGATCTATCAGTCTAAAAGTGACATACTCATCTGAGCGAATAAACCTCAACAGATAAATCGCAGGTCCTCACAAGGTAAATAGGGGTTGGAGCAGGACTGATAACCCTACACCTGGGAAAACTAACAGATGTACAATAAATGCGGGGGAAAGAGAACAAAAAAATCTTACCACTTCAGCCGGGACTCGAACCCGGATCTCCTGCTTACCGGGCTGACATGATGGCTAGTTCTATTCTATTTTCTTGCATTTGTGTGGAATTAAATACCACAATAAATACAATATTTAAAAATAAATAAATTACAGCAAATAAACGAGAGTAAAATAAATAGCTGACAATGCTAGCTCCTTCGAGCACAAGACGATATATTCGTTTTGATCGGGGGATTAGACTCCCATTAGAGAGCAGGGAGTAGAATGAATTGTCTAGCTAGTCTCGGTGGTGTAATTGGTAAAAATGCCAGACCAGTAGGTAGAAGATCCGGGTTTGAGTCCCGGCTGGGCTAAGATTTTTTTTTTCTTTTCCCAAGCATTTATTATATAAAAATAATGTGGGATTAAATACCACAACAAATACAATACAAACAGATAAATTATTCCCATGTGTGTATAATTGTGCATAAGGCAGGTATAGAAGTCTGTAATCAAGCAAGGGTAGATATTGTTATCAAGCCCCCTTGGTTTAATATATATATATATATATATATATATATATATATANAAATATATATATAAAATTAGTATTTACTCAACGTAGGACCATCATGTACGGATCAGTCCAGCCAGTTAACAATAACTAAGGAACATATATATAACCGTAGTTTATGAAATTGTTTGATCTAATACAATAAATTAGTAGATTTTTTTTGTTGGGGTTCGGTCAAGGTTGTTCCAAAAAATACAATTTAAAAACGTTTCTGTTTACATTGTAAGCCATGAAAGCGAGAAGGGATGTCGTGTCACCTGCGTCACATGTTCATGAGTGACAGATAGATTTTTAGGGATGGAAGAGTGGGGGAAGCGCTCACATGTCAGTAGCGTAATTTTCTTCCCTAACTTTTATCGTAAAAATGGTCTAAAATATTAAAACATATAATTTCCAATACATATAAGTATATATAAATAGTTTCTATATACATTTCATTATTTTACGATTGAAAATTTAAATCTCCGTCTAAACCTCCTCTTTTTCCCATTCAATTTCAACTATAAATAAAATGAATATAAATGAATACTTTCATGGATTTACAATGAAAATCTTAATATCCAAATTTTTGTTTTTTGACTTAAATTATGAAGGCCCACCCGAAACTGCAACTTGACTAGTTTTTTTGTTTCTTTTTTTTTTATAATCCAGTATAATTTTTTTTTTTTAATTTAAATTTCACACCTATTTTGTTCTATAAATTTTTTTTCTCAATACCATATGAAATAAGGTATTCAGTTTTAATTTCTTTTCGACCTCCTACACTCATTTCAACCATTATCAAACTCATCTAAAGTTTAACTATATCAAATAATTAATTTAATTTAATTGTTTTAAAAATTGGTTAGATCTCCTAAAAATATTTTGTTATGTCATTGAACTAATGTGAATAGCTTCTTAGTTAAATAGCATACAGATACATTTATTTCATCTGTTATTCTTTGCGAAAATAATATATTTTTATAAATAAATAAATAGATATGATTTATGCAAAGCAATATTTTATTAACAAATAAGGGCTGAAGGTTATTCCATTAAAGAATTAGTACCTTAAGAGATTGTCCAATATCCAGCGTAATGAGGAATTACCTCCTAACGCTCGACTGGATACACGTTCAAATTTAGTTAATTCTAATGATATTCTATGTTAATTCCCTTTCCACTAATAGAACTGATCTCTGGTGATTTCAATGTCTCTGATATGGAAATGTGGGTACCACCATAGCCGCGACTCCATGGAGGCCGCCATGTTAATGTGTGTCCAGGGCGAAGAAGACAACGGCAGAGAATATTTAACAAGGACTTAGCCTGTTTCCCGCAATTAAATGGTAATAACGCGCCTCTGAGAGATCTCTACAGTTCATCTCCGATCTCACAAAGAAGCATAAAGTGGAGCCCGTTAAAAATGGCTCCAGCCTAACCTAGAAGTTCCGTGCGAGATTAAAAAGGCAGTGGAATTCCTTTGGTGATTGGAATAGGGTGACTCCCTACAGATAACCTTCGCGACCCTGTATGTCTAAATGGGTACAGGAAACCTGCATGCCACCGCACTGGCTTTGGCATTCGGTGTACTGCAATTGGTTTTGGCTATGGAGTGCAGAGGCTTTGTGGAGCAGATATGATCTAGCTGGCAGTGGATTTATACGTGAAGTTGGCTCCACACTATTCATAAACAAGTTAGTTTATTTATTAATGAACGGTTGTATGTTTATTCGTAATTCTTTCAATAGGAGTTTAGAATATTAAATTTGGAATTTTTTAGTGAGTGGACTGTTAGATAAAAATGAGATTCCACACTTAATAATATTTAATTTTTTTTTTCTGTGGTATTTAATCCCACGTAAATTTTAACCATTCTTAGTGCAAGGGTACAGAATAAAATATCTAACTATCCCTGCTAGGACTCGAACCTAGATCTCCTGCTAACCGGGCCGGTGCGTTTCCTGACAAGTCTGATAAGTTATTTAATTCCCCATACTAGTGTTTAACCGTGGGATTAAATACCACAAAAAAATTTATAAAATTAAAATTTAAAAGTAAATAAAGACAGTAATTTAAACAGCATAGCTATGTCAGCTCTCCTAGCACAAGACGATATATTCGTCGGCCTCGAAGGTTAGACGCTCGACACTAGTTCGGAGAATTTAATAACTTATCAGACTGTTGCCGGTAGCATAAATGGAAATGCACCGGCCCGGATAGCTGGGATTCCAGGTTCGAGTCCTGGCTGGGGCAGTAAGATTTTTTATTCTGTTCTCTTGCACTAAAAATTCTTAAATACTTAATTCATACCCCCTTCGTCTGAAATTTACCACAGAAAAGGAATCGGATTATCAACTTCCCTTTCTTGACACCCTTATCATCCGGAACCCCAATGGCTCCATCTCCACTGACTGGTATACCAAGCATACTTACTCAGGTCGTCTCCTCCATTTTAACTCATCTCACCCTCATCATCAAAAAATTAATGTGGCCAAAAACCTCAGGGGGGTCGGTCAAGGTAGATCCAAAGCAATACAAATGTTAAAATTGTGTATTTTTTAAAAATTATCTATCAACGTTTCAGCTTACACTGTAAGCAATCTTCCGGGCTATCATGAAGGCGAGACAGGAACGTCTTGTCCCTAAGAACACATATTCATGACATTTTTTAAAATTTAAATTTTTTTTTCTTTTTATCAACCTCGACCGAACCACAACAAAAAACATCTAATAATGATATCTACGGTCAAAAAAACTATCCATTTAAACTAAACCATAATTTATAATTGTGAAACAATAACGAGCCAATCTGCATAAATAAATATAGTGGAATATATTCAATGATAAATATGAGAAATGCATAAAGAAAAATATTTTTCACTGAAGTGAAAGTGCCATATTTAAGACAAAAGTATGCAGCTAGGGGTGGAGGAGTCAGGGAACCCAGGGAAATAAATGATAGTTAATTCAAATGATCTTTTACACAATGAACTTAAGATGGTATCACGTTAAAGATAGCGTTGAAGACAAAGTATAACTGTTTTACGTAATATTGCACATTAACAAATATTATTAACATCAATCGCAACAATTTTGACGTATCTTTAACGATGAGAATACATTGCAATCTACAGACACGCATTCTAAGTTTATAATCCATAAGTTTGTTTCCATTTTGATCAGGCTAGCGGAATCACTATATTCGAATCCCTTACTGAGTTTTCTCACCCTTAGCTGCATATATACTACTTCTGACGTCAGAGTTTGTGGAGGTGATTCTACTTGGTTACAGTGTGTGTGTGTGTGGAAGAGCTACCTCGTTTCAGCGCTTATGGTAATGAGTTGAGGAAGAGTCGTAAAGGCCGAGGAATATTTAGGTGTTCTGGAAGATGATCCTACGTTCCTGTGTGTGTGTGTCATTCCCTTAGCAGTGCTTTACTCCTGTTACCTTCAAGGACCTAGAAATAGACAGTATTTCCTTTGAATATTCCGGGACGATGAGTAGTATAGGTTAGGATGATAACGGTTAGAGTAAAATAATAAAGTTCGCTACCAATGTCATCAGGATAATTAGTTCCCATACAATTCAGTTTCTGGCCTCTTGTAATTTTATAACTATAAAACAGATGTTATTAAAATTTCATATAAATATTGATCCAACTCCAACCCCTACCCTGACCCTCCCCGTCGACTCAAACGAAGATTGCCCCGCGACCTCCTGGGGACATAGTCAGTAAATAATTTTAGACTGGTGTCAGTGGTCAACTTCTCTCCTCATGTGATTGACATTGAATGACTTTTTTTTTTTACTATTCATTGTAATCAAACTACAAAATGTTTTTATTTATTTTTAACAGAATTTTATATGTAAATAAAGGTTACAAAAAAAAATTGAAATCTTCAAGGGTAAGCTTGGAACAATGGAGTAAAATACATACGAAGCTACGTACATATAAGTTTTAATGAACTTTTCTGAATTAACAACAGTTCAGTTTTTGACAAATTTCAATACTGAATTTATGTTGGTAAAATTTAAGAGATTTAATTGGTATTTCAATGCAAAATAAAAATCAAAAGAATATTTTTTATACATTTATGTGTGAAATAAATAAAAAATAGGAGTAAAGTAGGATATGCAGTAATATTGGGGAATAAATTGGAATTTTGATACTATTTTGAAATGTGTGAGGAAGAAAAGTATAATTGTGAGTGAACACCAAATGGGTTATGATTAATTTAGAATAACTACGAACTTGGAGTTAACTAGTTGACCTTATCGAGCCTTATGAGGAGAGATAAGTTCGGGTTTCGTTCTTGGGAACTGAAGATTTAAAACTGTTTTGTAAAGAACGACTCAGTTGATCCCCTAACAACCTGATCCAATCCCATAAAGTGCAAGGCAAAATTCACGTTAGCAAACACCCTACTTCTTTGCAGACTTTTATTTTTTGGGGTGAGAATTGAGG
>KZ807920.1:37416-51850 GCA_000696205.2 Oncopeltus fasciatus
TATATATATATATAATTTAGAGAAATAAACTAATTCAAAGATTTTCAATATGTGTATTATTTTATTTTATATAGATTTAAGAAGTGACTAGATTGATTTACAGAAGCGGTGATCCTTGCAAGAGGAAAGGGAACTCCATATCTTCCAAATATATATGTTTGTTGTTTTACTTGTGGCAGGTGAGCACCCTCCCAGCCACCCTTCAGTAGGGAGTTTAAGCCCTATCGGATATGCACTGAGAACAGATGTAGGGCGTTGTGCATCCCAGGCACGTAGCCGTCCTCAGCCCGGACAGATATAGATTTTTGTAAGTACACTTAGTCCGCCGTCACCTCGGCAGCACCAGTGTGAAGTAGGCCCTTTAAAATTCCCTTATTGTCTCCTAGGAAATTCCTGAACCACCCTCCTCCTGAATAATAGATGAATATTAGAGCTATTCGACTTTCTCTTATTAGTATTCTCCTTAAGAAAGTATCCTTCAAAAGTTCAAGGAGAATTATAATTGCACATATTTGGTAATTATTCACGAATTTTTTGTCATAAATATATTCTTATTCTTATATTTATATATCTTCATAATAAAACTAAAATTGTAATTCATTACAATTACATTATCTTCAGCCTCTAGGAACAAATTATGTCACAGAAAAATTAGGGTTTACAACAAATAGTCCTAAATTACTCTATTGGTTAGTATTGGATAGGATAGGATCAGTTTCCAGGATGGGCGATAAAAAACGTGGTTATTACGCTTTGACGGTTGAACTCTGTTTTAAGTTAAGTAACCATTATTCTTGTTGTCCATTCATTTACAGTCTTACATACATCTTATAGTTTTACATTTAGTTTATTTCAATGAACAAAAGCTCTCATCAGAGTCACAAAGTAAAGTTTATTGAAAACTTTGAACAAATTTTATATCACAGTTAAACCTTTTTTTTTTAAATTAGTATTGGTATATTGAGTTGTAAATAAAATTATTTGAAACGGGATAGACTATATATCTTTCATCCCTAAAGTGATCAATATTTCTGTAACCTCCAGAAAAAAGGAAGCCTCATACTTGAGAAGTGGGCAAAATCCTACACTTTTAAGCTTGCGTTAGGGACTCGCTTGTCTGGATTTATTATTTACGCATCATGCGCGTTATTCTGGCAGATTTAGCAATTCCAAGTGCTTACATACAGTACACCCTTCTCTGATGGACGACGGGTGACATGGCTGGCCTCGCTGACAGCAAACTCTCCGCTCAAGTTGCTCCTGTGTTAGCCGTCACGTCACATCCTACCCAGGTCACACTTTATCTCTCCACAGCTGTTTATTTTATTTACTGGTTATCTTTAGTAATCCGCGTCATTCTTTCATCAAGTTTATACCGTCTTCTTCTTCATTCCTTGTTATTTAGTCAGCCTAGCTCTCTACATTTCAAATGACTAAGATAACATAATCTTTTTACTTATTCGTTCTTCTCTTCTTCTGCTTTCGACTTGACGCCTAAGTTTAAGAAAAGCTAACGTGTTATAAGTAAAATTTTCAATTCTATGTTTCTTCATATATTATCTTTGTCTTGAATTTTATAATAGTATTTTTTTTTCTTTTTATGCTATTTCTCCTTAATATACATAACACTCTTTACCGAAGAAAGATATTTATTTAACAGCGTGCTATTTAAATATATATTTGAAGAAAAATGTTTAGAACAATTGAAGTATGTATAATGAAATTGATTAGTCAATTTACTTAATGTAATTGTTAGTGACATGTAGTACAATTTAAAACTTTAATTCTTACTATTTTCCGACAAAATAATTACAAAGTTTTGATATAACGGAGAGTGACGTCACATGTTATTTTCTCTCTCGACTCAGGAGTCAAGGGGGATGTTCCGGCGAACCCCCAGTTCGTGCACCCCCTCGTACACCCCCGAAGCGCTTCCTAAAATACCGAAGGCAAGTTGCCCCCTCCCTTCGTTATTAAATCGGATTCTTGTGGTTGGGGCCTTCCAGGACAAAGTATTCCAGTCTGCTACTATTTTGAAACTATGGGGAGATGCAAGATGGTTGTGCTGTCATTTAATCGGAAAATTTATCAGATTATATGAGCAACTTACACTTGACTGAAAATTTGGTTAAGTTGTTTAAACTATATAATAAACTTCTTTTTTTTTTTCTTATGACTGCAAAACAAACTTATACACACACACACATATAAAGATATATATATATANTTTCTCATGCTGTCTTATAGAACTTACTGTATTGAGGAAAGGCACAAGCAAGTGCAAGTTTTAAACATGCTCTAATCTAAGCAAGGAACCCAGCATCCATCTGTGCATGAGTGGGCATGTGTGTATGCATACACGTATATATATGTATGTATGTCACAACTCAACTTTATCTCTGTTAACAACAAGACTTTCAGAGTAGTAGGCTTATTTAATTTTCAGGCTTATAAAAAATAATTCAGGAATTCATTAGTTCAAAATATTTTTTTTTAATCTTCAATGATGTCCAGAAATAAATGACGGGCGATGTGCAACTAAAAGCTCCACATACAACATGTATTTGCATAATACAGCGTATTCCATTACATAGAGCCAAAAAGCACACTCTCTCTTCATAATGGTAGCGGTGAAGATACATTTACTATACTGTAGTTAAGTGCTTTGGAGTGATTAAACACATATCTGACTAGTCGGAAATATAAGAGTGAGGAAAAAAGGGTGCTTATTAAATAATATCAATTTAAAAATAATTTATTTTGTTAAATTATAAATACTATAACTGTAACTATAAATATTTGCTTTCAACAACTATTGATATGCTTGTTAGATATTTCATATATCTTATACACATTCAATAAAGAAAGCTTATATATAATAGACTGACATTATCATAAAATAGAAACCTGTGAACGAATATGATATAACATTATTCTGATAACATAATACAGACTTACTTCAATAAATCGCTGACGATGCAATACGAAAGGGTTACCGCCTTCATCAGTATTATTCCAATTCTTGATGATTACCCATTTCGAAGAAAGGATGTCATCTCCCGGGCGGTCTTGAACACTTTTTTTTTTTTTTTTTTTTTTTTTTTTTTTTTTTTTTTTTTTTTTTAAATACACTTTTTTTTTATTTACATTTTTTTTTTAGAAAAAAAGAGACCTCGCAGATACGAGTTATCAGCATTGAATAAATTATAGTCTATTTACTATAACAATATATATTCACTATCACTATTTAGGGCATAGTGATAGTGAATATATATTGTTTGAAAGAGGGGTCTTCAAATAGATTCACCCCCCCCCTCTTTTTTTCTGCATTTTAATAAATAGGAAAACTCTACTTTCTCAGAAATTTCTTGAATCAGTTTGAAAATAAAAATATGTGTATTCTAGTTCCATCTACTCATGCATATTATATCAGGCGTTCTTACAGTACTCTTCGTCTCTGTTATAAAATTTCCACCCCAGTAACTATCGTGGGAAGAAAACCATCAAAAGAAAACATCCCTCTTCCTGTGACAGGTTTACTCTTTTTTTTACGGTCCTCCGCTTTAAAATGAATACTTTTTATAACGTATCTCTTACAAATTATTGTTAAAATACAAATTTCATAATTAAAGAATACTAGGTTTTTTCGCTTTCTGGTTAAAATATTACAGAATAACAATTTGTGAATATATATATATATANTTTTTTAGACTAGAGGGATCTTGACCCATTTCATGTGGCACTTGTGTATTCTTGGCCTTGTCTTAGTGATCTTTACCTCACTTAGGCACTCATAGACACACATTCCCAGCACAGTTTTCTATAGAAATTAAATAAATAGACCTGTTACGAACGCCAACTACCTTTGTGGATCTGTGATTTTTCAGTAGAGGTTTACTTCCTTAGATGAGTCTGTCTCCTTTAGACTGACGTCATTCCAGTACGTATAGCAAACCCTGGTAGGGAACTTTGTAACTAACAGCTCAGAAAAACAACTGTGAGATCTGGAGTAAACTCCATCATTTAATTAATTATATTCTGATAGACCTATTTAGGAATCAAAAACGACAATAATTAGCTATTAACTTACAAAAATTATTTACAAAGGTATTCAATTTTCACAAACTTTGAAGCATTCGTCATCAAAGTTGCCCAGAAATCTGTATTCAAAACTTTTATATATATATCCGAATACAAGTAAAGATATGAAGATGTTGGGCGTGCACTGTAGGTCTTACTGACTTAACCATAGCTATTAAGTTGGATCTGCCAAGCTGGCTTCAGGATTCGATTCACAACCTTAATTTTACCAGGAAACAAAATCTTGCCTAATATTATCTGAATAAAACTGTAGCTACCTGTAAATGACCCTTCCTTTACTATTAATAGTTCTAACAAAAACAAAATTTTGTTATTAATTACTTTACACATGTTTATTAGTATCTTGCAATGTGCTGGTTAGTATTCACAATATAAATTAATTGAAAAAAAACAACAAGAAAAAACAAACAATTTCTATACATAAGTGGATAAAAAACAACAAAATTCGTATAAAACTACATGATTTAGAGGATTTTAATACCGAGGGGTATTTATAGTATAAAGGTAACAAAATATAGTTAGCTCGCTTCTTATCCGACTTTTGGATTAAATGTTTAAAGATAGTTAGCCATAGAATATTTCAAAAAACAAAATTTGAGTCGATAACGAGATTAGGAACTGCGTTAGTTGAGTATAGGTTTAATATAATTGCAACTAAAAAAGTTTTTATTCACATAGAAAATGCCTGATATATAAATTCATTTCATTCACTTGCAGGTAAAGTTCAGTTAAAATAACCTCCTTGTTACTTTGACCCTCTGGTTTGCTTTGAAATTTTCTGTAGAAATTTCAAGCCCCTCATGAAATAGACATTGCGTCGTCATCACAGTCTTCCTGAATGAGCATTAACAAATGCTTTACTCAAATATACAGATACATTTGAAGCTTCTCCCCAAAAGATGGCATTAAAGAACGTGTTTATAATTATTCATCTCATTGGTCTTAAGTTTAATTACAAATAATTTTTACAAAGCTATAATATACTAATTTAAATATATACTTTAATAGCTACTGTTTAAAATTAAATACCACACTACGTTTTCTTGCTGAAATAATCAAAAACATTATTAGTAGTAAAAGGGCAATTAGTCATGTTTTTGAAGACTTGTTTTAGTTTAATTCTCTACTGAATTATTGTGCTTTGTGTATTTTTACTATTGATTAAGAATTGACTTTTTACAATAATGAAAATTGTTTGTTTAATTTTTTAAATAATGGTTTTTGTGTGGTATTTTATCTAACAATTAATAATATACAAGAAATGCAAGATAGTTTAAGAAATCTTTCTACCTCAGCCGCGACTCGAACCCGGGTCTCCTGCTAAGTCTAACAAATAGCCAACAATGTTAGCTCCTTCGAGCACAATACGATATATTCGTCTTACTCGGGGGTTTAGACTCGGAGTAAAATGCGGGGAGTTAGAGATATTATTTGACTAGCCTCGGTGGTGTAGTGTCCAGCATGCTTCAAGTCCTGGCTAAGGTAGTAAGATTTTTTTATTCTAACTCCTAAGCATTTTTCTTATATTATTTATTTAATAATTTTTTTTTATTTTTTTGTTGTTTCAATGGTTTTTCAACTCCACACGTAATTTTTTGTGGCTCCTGAGGATGACCCATTAGGTTCGAAAACACGAGTTGAGCGAGAAACACGGAGTTTGTGGGGAAGACAAGTGTGTTTTGTAATGCTTCTAAAAAATTTACTTCTGGAGTCATTAACCTTCATTTCCCATTTATGCAGTTATTTCTAAATATGGAAGAGATATGTTTAGAAATTTGGGGAAACTGCATTATCTTCGGAAGAGAAGAAAAAGATTGCTGTGTTGTCGACAAAAGTTGTAATTATGGTCTCAGCATCTGTTGGAATATTGGTGTAAAAATTGAACAAAAAGTAAAGGATCAAGAACCATTGTTTGCCCGAAAGCCAAAGATTAAGTCCGTAAGTCCAGTTAGGTTTCAGCATCAGTACGATTTCTGCAACATAGGTTTTGTTTAAATGGTAGACTTTGAACTAAGTCCTAATTGTCTTTGTTTAGTTTAATTTAAACAAGTTCAACTAATTTTCTTTTTAGGTTCAATCTACTGCCCAGGTTAAAACGAAGATTAGTATAATCTATAAAATAAAAGCATGATCTTGGCGCTGAATGAAACAGGGGAGCAAGGTTCCTTGCACAAGGTTAATACAATCAATTTATCTATATTTCTTAAGCCGGATTATAGGTTTACATTATGAATACATAAAAACATTCTTTTATTTCCCACAAAATCTATATTTCTCGTTCAAACATTTTCGACCTTAATGGGTCATCCTCAAGAGCTACAAAGTGTTAAATGTGGAGTTTAATACAAATTAAAACAAAATAGACTCCTGCTTAATCGACTTTCTTTTAAAAAAAATGAGTTACTTAAAAATTTCTATATCAAGAAATGTGAGATAATTGAAGTGAATTAATATCAATTTTCCTCAAGAAAAGAAAGCCAAACCATCCTTGTTGAGAATTAGGGTTAAAGGAGAAGGGACTATTAGTTATTTGCTATTTATTATTTGGTAAAATAACTACAGCTAATCTTTGTTATAACAGCTTATATAACAGATGATTTAACACTTTATAAAAGCGTTGTTATAACAGTTATCACTCTTTAATGTAACAGCGCTCTCGTAAGGTTATGAAGATCTCTCAGGGTTTGTGTCAATATGGTGGTGTGTGCAGTTTTCCCTGCGTGCAATTTGTTGAATCAACTATTCCCGCCATTTTATGGTTTACGTTACACGTTTGGTCGAGATTCACGTTTGCAGTCCTCCATGTTGGGCCATCATTGACGATAGATTTGAGTCTGAACTACATTTTTACATGCAGGCGAGAGTGACATACGTTCTGTTACTCAATCAGTCTGCGATTGGATAACCATCTTATGATGGCCAAATATGTATATGAAGAGTTAATGTAGTCTAAAACCAAAAATTAACTGTTTTTTAAAATAGAGGGGAATTTCGAATTCTTCCTTCATTTATCTCTGGCGTACTCATGAAAATTACAAATCTAGCTTTAAAAAAAAAAAATGATATAGACCATGTGATAGTTGTGTAGACTCTTATTTAATTGAACAAAGCTAAAGTATTCAAAATTAATCGATAAAAAATGAAAAAAATTTAAGTTCATTATTACATAACTTTCTTTTATACCTCAAGTGACCTCATTGTTTTATTCTTCAAAATATAATAATTAAAAAAAAATCAAAAATAAAATAAGTAGCATGTGAATAATGTTTTAGGTCTATAATAAACTTTTCAAGTAATTCTGAACAACGCCAAATAATTTTTCCATATCATATGGACATTTTTCTGGCATTATCATACTTCAATTTTATAGAAAAGGAAAAAAAAAAGATAATATAATTTAATGATACGTATATTTTTTTAAACTTAATATTATTTTTCATTGTTCACTTAAGTTGTTAAACACATTTTAAGTTAGTTTATAGGTTGTTTTGGGCAGAGACCCTAATTATTTATTCTGTAGGCACATTTATTCTGGGCAATCGCAGTAGAAACCTCCCCTTGTTTTGCCGTGAATGGGAAATTTTATGAGATTTGGCAATGGGACTTTGGAGGTGGTTGTGGTGTCGAAATAAATTACATGCGTTTACTCGTGGAACAAGGTTCCCCTGAATAATACATGTGTGGAAACGCAACACGATTCTCCCTGTCACCAGTACCGTTATTGAAATTTTCATTCCGCGCCCTCTTCATGTTTTATCTCTCAGAAATAATATAACGAAATGAATACAAAAAAATATATAATACTCTATGTATATTTCGTTAGTAATTTGCAGGCTTAGCGAGTTTGTAAAAGGATATTAAATCCTGTATTTTTTATTTCCCTACACAATATAAAATGTCTGCCAAATTCACTCACATACTTTTCAAATGTTCTGAACTTTATAGTTATAAACCAAATTTATATTTTTTCACATTTCTGTTTTGCAAATTCTTCCAATTTTTTATCAACTTTTTTAAATTAGACATTAAGAGCAGAAGTTAACATGCAATTTCTAGATTTAAAAATAAACATCAATGAGAAATAATTATATTTTAGTTAAAGTTTAGATAAAGTTATTAAACAATCATTTAACATTTAATGATATTAGTTATCCATTCATCATCGCAAACAAATTTCTCATGAATAAATCAAAATGTTTTCGTTAGTACATACTTACAATTAATCAATTTTTAAAAATGTTTAAGATTGCTCACGTAAAGATTCTCCTGATAATGTTACAAGGTTCCACCTTGACTCACGACTAAACTGGAATGAACATACTAAAATCAAACGACAAGAACTCAACAGACGCCACGGACTCTTATACAGCCTTATAAATAGGCGCTCACAGCTCACATTAGAAAACAAACTTACCATCTACAAGACCATAATACGACCTATCTAGACCTACTGGTGCAGAACTGTGGGGTGCCGCTAAGCCTTCCAATATCCAACGAATACAATCCTTTTAGTCCAAAATTCTCAGAATAATTGCTAACGCTCCATATTATGTGTCCAACTCTACCCTTCATCACGACTTTCGTCAAAGATCTCATCTCCACCCGCTGCCGTCAGACTCTAATCCTCACAATCCTCCATGGCGACAGAACGGAGATGGCCTCACGACCTCATGGGCCCTAATACCTAAACTTATAGGGAGCAGGATCATTGGCCCATTCCTCTTGCAAAGTGATATTTTATTTATTTATTTTATATTTTATATATGCATACTATTTAGCCATCAAATTATATAATGGTTTATAAGCAGAAAGTAATAAATAAAAATTTACAAAAAAAATGAAATAAAGATTTTCACATGAAGAGTTTTCATAATTGAAAACGTTCTTCAGGGGGGAAAGATTTTTATGAAAATTAAATGCATGGAAAATAAATTTGTTATCCTTCAAATTTTGCAATGCTAAAAAGAATATTAAAATGTATGAATGTAAACGAAATTTTCCACCAATTATGTTCTATAAAACTAAATAATATTTAAGAATATTGCTTCGTGGTTATGTTAAGACCCATTACTTAAAATATAATAAATAAATTCCAGTTTATTATCAGTTTTTGATCTATTCATGATCGTGTATGAATTGAAACCGTCTTCAACAGGAAGACTAAATAGCCAATTTGATTTTTATATAGTAAAAATAGGGTAGGAAATAACATTGACGATAAATTCCTAAATATCGGTCTTATTATTTAATCTTTCTGCATAAAGTTAATTCACTAACTCTCATTTACATTAATTCGTAATCAGTTGAAACCAGATGCTTGTGGGGAGGGGTGGTTTAGTAGAAGACCAGATAGAATAACTGTAAATATTTTGGTTATTATTAGTGTTAGGACCAAATTTACGAAACAAAATTTGCTATTCGGTTCTTGCGTTTATGTTCTATACTTTTTGAAAGAAAATAACTCATTAGCATACTATTATATTTGGAGTATATTAAAACTACGAATGATGAGAACTTCCCCCACTCAATACTACTGGGCAGTCTAAAACCCATACCCTTACTGTCATCTCCAGCTTTACGACCGAATTTTAATCTCATTCACAATAAAACAAAAAAAAATGAGTGTATTAAGTGTTAATGAATTTAAAAAAAAAAATTCGTTTATCCATCTGTACAGTTTGATTTCATATATATAATGACTATTTTTTTTTTTTTTTTTTGTTTGAGGGATTGGAATAGCACTAATAGTTATTTCATATTGTATAGAAAATAGGGGTAAGACTATTCTACTCTATTTACCGGCATCAATTCATTTATATTTTATTTATTAGATAAGTTTAACTGAGGTAGATATTTGGAAGAAAAACCTCCAATCATTTATCAAATTCAGCCGGCTAATGACCCTTGCCCTTGTCACGAAGTGAAGGGAGATAATGAACTTGCTCGAAGAATTCCAGAAGTTCGCGGGGTATCTGTGGCCCCCTGGGGGTTGCGGGAGGGTTGGGGGTGAGCTGGTTGACAACAGGGACTTTTGCCATTAGACTACCACCCTCTCTCACGAGATACCACTCCCCAGATTTCCTGCGAGCCATCAGGAAGCTATTAACAACCCACTTACAAGAAACTTTCAAGAAAAATACGCTGAAGATGATATTGATGAAGGTCAGGGTGCTTCTTCGGTTTTTACATGGATTAATTATGTATTCAATAACACAAAGTCTGTGATAAATACAAATATATGAAGAAGATCGTAAAGATTAGCCAATAGCAAACAGGGTCTTGGAATTAATACCCATGACCTTATCAAAATTACCTTAGGGGTTGTAATAATTAAAGTCTCCTTCACACTTAACCAATTTATTTTAGCTTATCCCCTTTCAAAACCATTTTTATTTTGCACTGAACCTCCCGACAGGCAAGAAAAAAAGCTCTGAAGATGAAAGCTGTGGCTTCCGAAAGCGACGAAATCAAATAAATGGATTAAGTGTAAAGGAGGCTTCAATTATTACAACCCCATTGACAACCTTCTCTCCCAGCAGTGAATGATGAAGAATTACCTTACATTATATACTACTTACCCTCTCCAAAAAGAGATCATGCATGAACTTACTTTGTGCAGAGGCAATGATTTAACATATGACTTGATGTACCAACTTTCTAACCATAAGTAGGACATAAATATAAATAAGTGTGTAATGAAGAGCTAATGACGAACAGGATCTAACATTACGCTTGATCGATGAATTCCTACTCCTTTTGGGAAATGGGCCAAGGTTTGGAATATAGAGGCAGAGTTGTGGTGAAAATAAAAATATAGAGTTCTATTAGTTGTATTAATAAATAAATTAAAGTAAGCCACACTAAAGCAGCTTTTGAAAAAGAGAAGCGAACTCTATAAAAACAACAACAATTGTCGGAGTGCATCGTTCGTCAGGATTCGTTCAACATTCGACATAAATATAAATTGAAAAAAGTCAAATCGAATGACATTTCAATTGAATGCATGATCGTGATCGTTCGCTAAATGTGTTGTGCCGTTCCAACCTCAATAAAAGGGCCTTACTTCATGCACAAACCTTCCTTCTCCAAAAGAGATCAATATGAACTTGCTTGCCACACGACTTGACGAAAGACTTTATATACTAACTGTCACACCATAAGTAAGACATGATTATAAAGAAAGCCGAAAGAACTATGGATCCTCATTGTTTCACAAAAATGCTCAGACATGAACTAACTTTCTTCCCTAACATGTGCACATGGACAAGAACTAATGGTGAATGTGATCTTAAAAGATAAATTATTTAAAATAACCTTTCCTGACGACTTTATATAACAACTTCTTTCTAAAAATTAAGAAAAAGAACATTTAGTTTTGTTTTTTTAAATGAAATAACCGAATTTGAATTAGGATGATTGACCTATTAGAATGACCATATTGAAAAATGATATGTTACTATATTCAAAATTATTTATTGTTGCAATACCACCTTAATATGATATGCTACTTTCGAACAAATCAAATCAATATCTTATTGCATACTCTATTATGTATATTACAATCAGTCACATCACCAAGCAGACATTTATTTCTCGATAAATAAAAAGGCATTTGTAAGATATGAAATTGGCAGCTTCAATTTTAGAAGAGCCGAAGAAATATCTTTAGCTAATGACCATGACTTTATTAAAAACAAATACATATGCTCATTATATTAATAGTGAATGATAATTATCCCTTATCTTGAATAGAAAATATATAAATTTATAACATTTTAAAACTTAATTTAAAAAAAGTAATATTGAAAGCCTGAAATGAATGAAGAAGTAAATACACCAAGTGTTTATATGAGAACTATTCAAAATAATGTTTACAGGGAGTAGGCCAGGAAGCTAGTAACTCAGACAGATAATGATTGTATTTTCGATATTGTTCTTGCACGCTCATTTAATTGTGTGTTATTTTATTTTTATTTTTTATTTACAGGCCGTCAAGTTTTATTTTGCTTTGGCATATATTGTTCGAATTGTCATTTAAACATTTAAATTTAAATAAATGCTATATACACTCTGTTATAAAATAACAGAATTACAAGAGCGTCGAAATGTATTGAATGATGTAATTTAATGCAGTTCGCTTAAGCCAATAGCATTGCGAGGAAATAATTAATTTCCTCATCAGAGTTTAAATGTAGAATTTGGAAGGATGTATTTCCCATCCGTTTATCAATATACCACGAAATAGTAGCTATTACTTTATCCAGAATGCAATGCAGTGTTTAATTTATTCATCAATTCTATATATCCTTAAAATTTCAAACACACACACACTGGCGTTCATGTATGCCAATTGTTTCTCACAAAGTGCAACACAAAACTTGGGAAACCAGATTTTTTGGCCCAATAGATCCACAATAATTAAAATTTAAATTTAACTGTACAAAATATTTAATATAAAATACATGTTCTATTAAGTCTATATTAAATAATATTTTATGATGTTTCCGGCATATTTGTATTAATTAATGTTGTTTTGAAAAGCGATGCCATTATGGGGTAATGTGACCGTATTAAGTTAGAATTACTTAAAAACAAGAGGATCATTCCTTAGCTGAAAGTAAATCCTTTAATATTCATTATCAGTTGTTTAGGAACATTTATTAAATAATCTAAGTAAAAGTTAAACGAATTTGTAAGTAATATTTTAATTTTCCAAAACTCCCCTTCTCCAGCAAGTTTACATTCTACTAAGGGAGGTGGGAAGGAAAAATCTGTTAATTTAATCCTATTTAAAGGAAGTCAGACCCTTTAAGGGCTTTTTCTTCGTGTAATAGCCTTTAATGACCCTGCTTATGGGAGACTCCTTTATTTTAAAATTATCCTAAAGTAGGTCCTTTCAGGGAAGCTATATGTCTACTTTATACAAGTTAAGGAGATTATAAGGTATTTTGTATGCTAAATTGTAATTTCTAGTTGATTGAGGATGTAATCCTCAAGATTACATTTAACTAAATAAATACAAATACTTCAAAAGGCTCTCTTTTGTTACAAATTATGCTAATATATATTTACTTTTTATTCGGCTTCGAATTATACTGCTGTTATTTCCGGTTGAAGATAAAAAGTTTGTTACGCAAGAGCTGAGTTAATTAAGCGAATTACAATACTTATTTGAAGTTGTAAGTCCACAAATAGGAGTAAATAATAAATTTATTTAAAGGCATGAAGATAGCAATGATAGTAGAAGGTAAAATCGGTCTTAGGGAGCTGTAGGGAAGGGGGTAAAAGTGTTCAGCCATAATAGTATTAGATGCTTATGTACCTTCCTCAATAAGTTTTTAAAATAAAATTATTGTACATAAGTGTTATTAAATTATATATATATATATATACTTGTCCCGAAGATCTACATTTGATATAACTTATCAGACTTGTCCCAGTAGCATAGTTGGTAAATGCACCAACCAGGATAGGCTTTTTATTCTGTTCCCTTGCATTAGAAATTGTTAAAATTTACGTGGGAAATACCACAAGATAATTAATATTTATAAAGCTAGGAATTAAGCTTTAAAATTTCTAAATTTAGTACTGAAATACACGCTGAGACAAACGGAAGTACACGCACGGTTAGTACATAATTATTGAGAAACTGGGGATATATATTCTTGTTGCCTTGTTTAATGGCAAAGACCCGTATCTTAAATGTAAGCAATTTACTCGGTACATACTAATCATGCTGGAATAACAGCCGATACTATCTATGGTTTAGCATTAGACAGAAAGTTTATAACTGTTACTGTACCGGGTCCAGCAATGCCTTGAGTCAGGTAGAAGTCTGTCCTTGTGTTTGTCAGTCATAAATGTGTACAAGTGTTTGTGTGTACTTTCCCATCTTGATTGACGATGCATTAAGGCCTATTTGTGTAATAGATGTAAGCAATAGGTGTTGCTTTGAAATAAGTTTGTAACACATAGTCAGGGAAGGATCTCTGGATGCAGACTTGCTTCTCTGTCAGCTAATTCATTCCCATGTGTACCTGAATGTCCTCTTATCCAAGCAAAACTAATCCAGTTGCTACCTACTGTCTGTAAGTTATGTAAAGTTCTCTTTGTTTCATCCATTATGGGGTAAAGTCTGTTGTCTGTTTGTCATCATGTCTAACATTGACTGTCAGTAAATATTTTAATATTTTTATTCGTCAGTCCAAATGTGTACATTTAATTAATCCATTGATTTCAGTGTAGCGAATTGTACAGACTGTTTGTTAGGATAATTTGATCTTAATTTAAATTTCATTGAGGGTTTCATAGAGGTTTTATATATATATATATA
>KZ807920.1:62048-73765 GCA_000696205.2 Oncopeltus fasciatus
AATTTATTATTTATATATTATTATTTATAAATTCTACTATTTCTCAATAAAACAATTTATGGGGAAAAATATTTTAAAATAGATAACAATTTCAAGGAAATTTACAATGTCATGCGTGAATAAGCAAATTATTAGTAAAACCGTATACGGCCTAATATTAACCTTGTTTACTCAAATAGCCCTTAAACTCGAAAACTAAAAATTGAAATTTCTGACATATATAAATCTGATAGACAGCAGTATTTTCATAAAAACCCTGAAACTTACATAAAAGATTCAAAGATTAAATCATTTTAACTTTACAATTTTATTCTATTATAGGGTTTTTATGTAATTTTGTACTTGAACAACATTTAATGCAGGGGATAGGTGAAGTATCAAACTTCTCCTCAATATATTTTACGGATTTAATATATCTGTATTCTTCTTGGTCACTAAGGATATAGTGAAGAAATATGTGTATCACACCTATATGACTCCGGTAGAGCACAAAGTAGAGAATTTCTTCAAAATAATCGTTACGGGTTTAGTATTTTGGTATATTTCTCAGCCATTTAGAATTTTATATGAAAATATGTAGATCACACCTTTACAATTCCAATGGTGTATCATGGTAAATATTTTGTTAAAATGTGCATTGCTTATATATTATTTTAACATTCATCTTGGTCGTATGGAATCTTAAATGGAATTATATCGATTACAATTTGTGACTTTTGGGTGTAGGAAATAGTGGCCTTCATGTAAATTTTAATTACGGATTTGATATTTTGGTAATTTTCTTAGTGTTAGTCTTTGGTATGACCCTTAGTCTAGAGTTAAAAGGAGTATCTCTTATGGAATTTTGTGGAACACACCTTCATAAATTAGGCGATTTTGTTAATTTGTGATTTTTGTCAAAATTGTTTTGAGGAGTTATTATTTCTTACAGTTTTTCTTGTTATATGATATGGTCTACATGAAATTTTGTACTTGGCCAACGTTTGATAAAAATACCACTTGAAAAAAAAATTGTAATCCTTGCAATGAAATTCTAAGAAACTAAGAAGAATCTAAAAAACACTAAACCCTCAATACATAATTAAAAGAAATTATCTATCTTTCGCAGCATCTGCATCAACCGTTATCGAATTTAAAATTACATAAAGACCTTATAATACAAATAAATTACTCAAATACCACCCAAGCAACCTACTTCTCTCACTATCCTAAGATCTACAAGGTTCAAATAAAATAAATAAATAATTATTTTTAATGGGTGATTCATGGCTACTTAAAAATATTTTACATAAGTAGACTATTGATTATTACCATTAAGGAGTTTAAAAATATAATTAAAGTTATAAACCTCTTCCCTTAAATGAGGTCTTCCTTTATAGAGACCAGAGCTATACAAAATGCAATTAAATGCATTATTGCTTCTTTTTCCATTGAATCCTACAGTAATATCCACACTCCAGTCTCGCCTCAGATTCTAGTGTTCGAGCTTCAGAGAATCTCTGGATTGGAGTCGCCCAACAGCGTGCCCTGAACAGGCCAAGGCTAAATTTAACGTTTTCCTCACGACCCCCTTTGTGCAGGGTAGAGATAGAGCTGCCAATAAATGGCACAGATGGGGAATTACTTAGGAAGAAATTGCTCCTTGTACTTCCCTCAACTGATTAAATTAGATACTTTCAGAGCTACGTAATAGGGGAGAAAATTAGTTACACTGAGGGAGGGAAATAATTGCTGTCTGCAGTCTGATATGAAAGGGGTTTGAAAGGGAAAACTCTTAGGGGTTAGACGCTAACGATAATAATCTATTTTCCGCTCACTTTTCATCCCTTCACGAATATAACAAAGACGTTCAAGTTTGTTTTATTTTTCTTCATTAAGTATAAGGATTAGACACCAAATCCGATGTTCTGCAACTAGGATAATATGGAACACTATCAATAAATTAAAAAATAAATAAATAAAGTAAAAAACTATGTTTTAGATACTATATATATTTTTACAGATTATATGTGTGTGTGTGTGTGTGTGTGTGTGTGTGTGTGTGTGCGTGTGTGTGTGTGTGTGTGTGTGGGTGGGTGTTTGACATGGAACATATGAATTACAAATATGAATGTTGAATGTGAAATGTATCAGCATCGTAATATATAGGGCACAAACTTAGTTTGTAATGTGAATTTCAAATGGTTTCAAATTTCAACGCAATGCGATAAATTTTAGCCCCCCTGAAATCTGCGTTGCTAAATCTCAAAGGTTTAGTTATAGTAGGGGCGAGCCTCCAATGAATTAAAGCTCTTCCTTATTGAATGTATTTATCAAAGTGGATATTTTGCTTTGAGTTACAGCTAAAAACAACTGAAATAGCTTCATACATATAAATTACTATTTGGGAATGGATGTGTAATTTTGAGAATTAATAATTAGGTACCCTCTATTTCATTCCATCTGAAGAATAAAGTTTAAATTTATTATGTGTATGTGTGTGATTGAGTGTTTAAATATGTAAGCAGTGAATTTAATAGAAATAATTACACTCATCTCTATAGAAATTGAGTAGTATTTTTATGAGTGTAACAGCGCCAGTGAACTTTCCTTGTTTCAAAGAACTCTTCCTCAGGTGATGAGAGAACAGTATTTGTGCAGTTATTTATTTATATCACACATTAAATAACCTTAAATTGCTTTAAAGTTAGAAAGGATAAATTCAATAAAAGAAAAAAATAGATAAGCATATAAGAATGGATACACGAAAGCATTGGTCATAATTTGTCTTAACTAGTAATTTATTAATAACACAGTGAATGAAAGTGTTAATCATCAATAAGGAAATAGTTATTTGTATTGCATTTTTTTTTTACTTGAACATTATAAAACAATTTATTTATTGTTCACGTAGGCTTCGACGGTCGTTAGATGTATTTACCGTTTCTTCTTCCGGGTTGGACCGTGTCAAGTTGTTATTTGCCGAGCTTTCGCACATCATGTGATGGCTTCTTTAGGGCTGAATAGAGAATTCTCTTTTCAGCCCTGAAGAAGCCATCACATGATGTGCGAAAGCTTGGCAAATAACACCAATTTGACACGGTACATCCCGGAAGAAGAAACGGTAAATTTATTTATTACTATAAATTCATTCATATAANTATAAGTGCTGCTTTGACAAGTTTAAGCTGAAAAGCACCTCGATGCGCCATGTGAGTGCTGCTTTGAGAAGTTGAGGCTGAAAAGCACCTCGATGCGCCATATAAGTGCTGCTTTGACAAGTTTAAGCTGAAAAGCACCTCGATGCGCCATGTGAGTGCTGCTTTGAGAAGTTGAGGCTGAAAAGCACCTCGATGCGCCATATAAGTGCTGCTTTGACAAGTTTAAGCTGAAAAGCACCTCGATGCGCCATGTGAGTGCTGCTTTGAGAAGTTGAGGCTGAAAAGCACCTCGATGCGCCATATAAGTGCTGCTTTGACAAGTTTAAGCTGAAAAGCACCTCGATGCGCCATGTGAGTGCTGCTTTGAGAAGTTGAGGCTGAAAAGCACCTCGATGCGCCATATAAGTGCTGCTTTGACAAGTTTAAGCTGAAAAGCACCTCGATGCGCCATGTGAGTGCTGCTTTGAGAAGTTGAGGCTGAAAAGCACCTCGATGCGCCATATAAGTGCTGCTTTGACAAGTTTAAGCTGAAAAGCACCTCGATGCGCCATGTGAGTGCTGCTTTGAGAAGTTGAGGCTGAAAAGCACCTCGATGCGCCATATAAGTGCTGCTTTGACAAGTTTAAGCTGAAAAGCACCTCGATGCGCCATGTGAGTGCTGCTTTGAGAAGTTGAGGCTGAAAAGCACCTCGATGCGCCATATAAGTGCTGCTTTGACAAGTTTAAGCTGAAAAGCACCTCGATGCGCCATGTGAGTGCTGCTTTGAGAAGTTGAGGCTGAAAAGCACCTCGATGCGCCATATAAGTGCTGCTTTGACAAGTTTAAGCTGAAAAGCACCTCGATGCGCCATGTGAGTGCTGCTTTGAGAAGTTGAGGCTGAAAAGCACCTCGATGCGCCATATAAGTGCTGCTTTGACAAGTTTAAGCTGAAAAGCACCTCGATGCGCCATGTGAGTGCTGCTTTGAGAAGTTGAGGCTGAAAAGCACCTCGATGCGCCATATAAGTGCTGCTTTGACAAGTTTAAGCTGAAAAGCACCTCGATGCGCCATGTGAGTGCTGCTTTGAGAAGTTGAGGCTGAAAAGCACCTCGATGCGCCATATAAGTGCTGCTTTGACAAGTTTAAGCTGAAAAGCACCTCGATGCGCCATGTGAGTGCTGCTTTGAGAAGTTGAGGCTGAAAAGCACCTCGATGCGCCATATAAGTGCTGCTTTGACAAGTTTAAGCTGAAAAGCACCTCGATGCGCCATGTGAGTGCTGCTTTGAGAAGTTGAGGCTGAAAAGCACCTCGATGCGCCATATAAGTGCTGCTTTGACAAGTTTAAGCTGAAAAGCACCTCGATGCGCCATGTGAGTGCTGCTTTGAGAAGTTGAGGCTGAAAAGCACCTCGATGCGCCATATAAGTGCTGCTTTGACAAGTTTAAGCTGAAAAGCACCTCGATGCGCCATGTGAGTGCTGCTTTGAGAAGTTGAGGCTGAAAAGCACCTCGATGCGCCATATAAGTGCTGCTTTGACAAGTTTAAGCTGAAAAGCACCTCGATGCGCCATGTGAGTGCTGCTTTGAGAAGTTGAGGCTGAAAAGCACCTCGATGCGCCATATAAGTGCTGCTTTGACAAGTTTAAGCTGAAAAGCACCTCGATGCGCCATGTGAGTGCTGCTTTGAGAAGTTGAGGCTGAAAAGCACCTCGATGCGCCATATAAGTGCTGCTTTGACAAGTTTAAGCTGAAAAGCACCTCGATGCGCCATGTGAGTGCTGCTTTGAGAAGTTGAGGCTGAAAAGCACCTCGATGCGCCATATAAGTGCTGCTTTGACAAGTTTAAGCTGAAAAGCACCTCGATGCGCCATGTGAGTGCTGCTTTGAGAAGTTGAGGCTGAAAAGCACCTCGATGCGCCATATAAGTGCTGCTTTGACAAGTTTAAGCTGAAAAGCACCTCGATGCGCCATGTGAGTGCTGCTTTGAGAAGTTGAGGCTGAAAAGCACCTCGATGCGCCATATAAGTGCTGCTTTGACAAGTTTAAGCTGAAAAGCACCTCGATGCGCCATGTGAGTGCTGCTTTGAGAAGTTGAGGCTGAAAAGCACCTCGATGCGCCATATAAGTGCTGCTTTGACAAGTTTAAGCTGAAAAGCACCTCGATGCGCCATGTGAGTGCTGCTTTGAGAAGTTGAGGCTGAAAAGCACCTCGATGCGCCATATAAGTGCTGCTTTGACAAGTTTAAGCTGAAAAGCACCTCGATGCGCCATGTGAGTGCTGCTTTGAGAAGTTGAGGCTGAAAAGCACCTCGATGCGCCATATAAGTGCTGCTTTGACAAGTTTAAGCTGAAAAGCACCTCGATGCGCCATGTGAGTGCTGCTTTGAGAAGTTGAGGCTGAAAAGCACCTCGATGCGCCACATAAGTGCTGCTTTGAGAAGTTTAAGCTGAAAAGCACCTCGATGCGCCATTTGAGTGCTGCTTTGAGAAGTTGAGGCTGAATAGCACCTCGATGCGCCATATGATAAATCGTTCAGCCTAGATAACTGTATCTTTTCTCTTCATAATAAAGTACGTTGAACAGAAGAATGCTTACAATTCACAACTGGGATGATGTAAAGTCAGCTGAGAATATTCATAATAATAAGTTGGACTTTTTTAGTGACAATAAGATAAAATAAAACAGAAAGTTCTTTTAACCTAATAACAATAGTAATCGCTAACATTTATTTGGTTTGAAATTGACGGTTAATTCATGTGTGACTGTAGAAAAATAAAGTCGTCATCCTACTATGCAGATACATAGTACCATTAAAACCAAATGGATCCAATGAATGAATTCAAATCTGACTTAATATTATTTATAAAGAGTACTAAAGAAAGGGTAGAGTCTAACGAAGACCTAATTAGTAACTTTTCAGTCTGTCGCACAAACAAAAAAGAAACATGTCCTTTAGTTCTTAATTTATTCACTTTTGAAAATGAATTGCATGCATATTTACAAACACAATAAAATGGATATTTTACTTAGAAGAGATTTTTTTCAAAAACTTTGGTTAGCAATTAGTTCAAAATATCCTTATTATGAGATCGCAAATTCTTGTATTCTTTAAAAAAAAGTTTTAAACTACAAAAGGAGGAGGATAAGGTAGTCATGAAACTATGAAAAATATCTCTATGCTAACTGCTTATTGTAATCAGCAATGTAAATAGTGTGCTTGGACTCATCCTGTACACTGCGGACATTCCCACCCATCCTAATACCCTCTTTGCAGATCCTATTTGTATATTTGCAGATGGCAAAGCGATCCTCTCCTCTCATCCTGATTCCAAAACCGCTTCCAACATTTTACAAAACTACCTTGATTCTATTCAGCAGTGGTGCAGCAGATTGAGAATTAAAATAATCGAGTCAAAATGCACACAGGTAAATTTTCAGCTTGAATATAACTTGATAATGTAACATACAATAACATCTTTATACCTCTCTCTGATTCAGTCCGTTACCTAGGGTTCTATCTTGACTCACAACTCAACTGGATTGAACATAGGTACTAAAATCAAACGACAAGAACTCAACAGACGTCACGGACTCTTATACAGTCTTTTAAATAGGCGCTCACAGCTCACATTAGAAAATAAACTGACCATCTACTAGACCATAATACGACCAATCTGGACCTACGGTGCAGAACTGTGGGGTGCCACTAAGCCTTTCAATATCCAACAAATATAATCCTTTCAGTCCAAAATTCTCAGAATAATTGCTAACGCTACATATTATGTGTACAACTCTACCCTTCATCACGACTTTAATATTCCTTTTGTCAAAGAACTTATCTCCACTTCAAACTTTTTCATATCTATCTCTAATTTCATCCCAATCCACAAGCCCAATCCCTGTCGTTGGACTCCAATCCTCTAATCCTCCCCGGCGACTAAAACGGAGATGGCCTCACGACCTCCTGGGCCTTAATGCCTAAACTTATTGGGTCGATGGGCACCTTCTCTCTGCATAGAGATTACCATTTATTTGTTTTATTGTTGATTTTATTTTTATTTTTTTGTATTTTTTTATTTATATATTATCATATCATCAAATTACAAGATGTTAAG
This sequence comes from Oncopeltus fasciatus, assembly GCA_000696205.2. Taxonomy (NCBI): domain Eukaryota; kingdom Metazoa; phylum Arthropoda; class Insecta; order Hemiptera; family Lygaeidae; genus Oncopeltus; species Oncopeltus fasciatus. Next base: position 69,285 of record KZ807920.1, read on the forward strand.
TAACAGAATGTAATAAATAATTATTTCTTAAAAAAAAAAAAAAAAAAAAAAAAGGAATGTAAAGAAAAATGTCAGGATCGCCAGGGTAGCTTAAGGGATCCGATTGGGACTTGCAATCCTGACGCTGAAGGTTCAAATCCCAAAGCTGGGGTTCTTATCCCAAAATCTTTTATTTATAAATAAATGCTTGTCCTGTGCCATGGATGTATAGAATAGGGTGGTAATCTGTAGATAGCCCCTTTATGACCCCTAGTTGCTGAAAGAGAGGCTAATACTATAATAAAAATATTTAAAAAAGGAAATGATGAGACAAAAATATTTTCTACGACAACAATTATTTTGCTCTAAACGTAATATGTGTATTTGTAAAGTTCATTCTGATTAAGTGGTTAATAATTGTTTAATACTGCATTAAAGATGAACAGAACATTTTATTATTATTATAAAATATTAATTTTNTATAAAATTAACATTTTAATTAAATATTAATTTACGTAATAAAATTCCAATACTTCCTTCTAGTCATTGATATATACAGTATATTATAAAAATAACATTATAACACACGGCCATATTAATAAATTATAGAAAAGTTTTCGATGTATTTTATTAACTCACATAAGAATAAAGCAATATTTACTGTTAAATTATTTTCCTAATTTAAGACAAGATGTGAGTTCTAGCACTACAGATTTGAGGTGTGTATCATATGGTTTAACTGCAAATATAGATAATTACAATAAAACCTCTCTCCCCAACTAGTCAGTCCATTGTCCGTTTTTAATTTTTTTTTGTAATATTTGTTTACTTCTAAATAGTTCCAACTTTACTTGAACACATAAGAAATGTGTTAAATTACTGGCGCTCTTGCGTGACGGACGAAGTAAAGGAGTTGTACAGATAACAACCAAGTAATTTTCAGCAGCATGTTAGAGCTGTACGTATCCAGCAGTAGATCCTGAAGGAAGTTGGCTGAAATCTGGGCTGAAACGGTTATATCTTTGCCGCCCGCCCTCCCTAGCAGCGCTAAGTGAAAATAAATGCTAATTCTTCTCCCATCAATCTGGCTCTACGCACAGCTTGGAGCTGTCAGATTTACCCCCGCCAACATTTATTCCATGCTCACCTCCTGTAAGTTCTCTCAGCCGTATCCACAGCCCATATAAATCACTTGCTGTTCGAGAGGTAGCGATAGGGGCGGCGAATAAGCTGTTGCGGCGGGTTCGAGACCCAATCCGGACTTGGTCTTTTGTCGAGACATCTAAATGTAGTCTGGGTTATGGTTGCTTAAATCTCTAGATGGCCTCTCACTAGATCTCAGCGGGACGAGAGATAGTTATACAGGATTAAATTATAGTTTTTCACTTATTTGTTATAGGCGAATTTGCTTATTTCACTCCAAGACCTTTCTACATTTACTGACTTTGAGGAATTACCAGACTAACCTCAGTCTGGTACAATGATACGACTTTTGAACATTTTTTCTCCATTTAAAAAAAAAAAAAAATTAAACCACACATATCTAAAAAAAAAAAAAATGAAGAGAAAGCTGAATGTAATTAACTCTGGTTCTAGAATAAATAAGAAGATATTATTGGGGGAAGTATTAACTCATCAAGTTCATTATTGAAATATTTCTTATAAAATATATTTCCTAAACATTTCTATGATTAATTAACTTTTTTTTCTTCATAAACTTCATAAAGTCATTTACATTACCTTAATATATACAAATGTGGTACACAAAATGTTGCTTGCGGAGGCTTAACCAGGGGTAGAAATTCTCATACACTAAATAAAATGCCGGGTCTGGTTGCAGTAGTGTATGCAATAATGAATTTGCCAATATTGATTGTGACTTTTGAATTAGCACCACAATAATATTGTCATAGCATAAATGAAATTTTTATAAATTATTTGCAATTGTTAATAAAAAAGGGAAGCAAGAAAAATGTTGATGTTTCATGAAATGAAAAGAACAGAATTTATAGGTTTACAATGAAAATGGTTTATTGGCATTAGTTTAACAAATAACAAAATATCGTATTCAAGGGAATTACAAAAGAAATGAACTTAATTAGAAATAATAAATTAAATAATTAATTAATAAATAATAAACATAAATAGTTTGTAAAAATTGTGTGAAATCCTAATTTTTACTTTGACTGCAACTATNAAGCCTACGTGAACATATAACTCTATTTTGCACATATTCTGTTCCTTATTTTTTTTAAAACTTTTATTATAAGGTATTGATGATTGTTCATATTGATTCCACTGTAAAGTACCCCTCCCCCTTGAATTTGAATTTCACCAAGTTGAATAGTTTCGTTTAAAAATTTTTCATACGAAAATCCTAATGTACAAGATTAGGATATTGGGATTTTCGTGTGAAAATTTTATTATATTTATATATATGTGTGTGTGTGTGTGTCTCAAGTGTCTGTAGATATAAAGTTCTTATTTATTTACAGGTTAGTGAAATTAACTGGTAAAGATCCTCTACTGTTAGCTATGATATATCCTTTACTAGGATTATTACAACAATTGTAAAATATTACACGGAAAAATATAGTTTTTTTATCATTTATCTTTTTATAAAATTTTTACGTACTACTCGTATTGAAGGTGAAATCAATCAAATAGGCCCTTTATTACGGCCTAGACTGATATAACTATTCACACTCATGCACTTCATTTGTTCTTCTTTAATGTGACCTGGTGACTCAGTTAATCAATCGTAAGCAACCCCCAACACCCTTAAGTAAACGAATATTCTTTGGTGACTGTTGTGTAGTGTGCGATTTTTTTATTTTTTTTTTTTCTTATAAGCTCGTCAATATTCCCTTTTTTTTACTTTTTTTTTTTTTTTTAACCCTCCATGAATCGTTCCGGAGGGCAGAACTAGATTTCACTAGGGTGATCTGAGAGCTGGCTAATATTCACCTAGATTTTCATTACTGCAAGTTAAATCAACTAGATTTGCCAGTCGTATAATAAATTAGAAATAAGTATTTTTTTGTGGTATTTAATTCCACAAACAATAAAAAATCTATCCCTAATATATGCACATATAAATACAACCATTTTATAAGTTTATAAATTATAATTAATCAAAAATTTTAAAAACCCCATTGGCCAGTAATATAATACATTAAGTAATAATATAGATTATGTGAACTATATATTTATGTTTATAATTTTTACATAACATCTACTCTCCAATACGAAAGTTCTATTTGCCCTCAAAACTACGTTCTCCCAGAGACTTATCCAAGTGTTTCGGTGAATAAATAATTTGAGTTTCTGAACGGACGCGATATGAATGTGGTGAAAACACACCACATTCATATCACCACAAATTCTACGCCTGGACAGGCTATGTCGTACGAAACCCCCACTCTAGCTTTCTACAAAAATACACTAAAGCTAGTTTCAACGTGTTTAGCTTCAAGCAAATTTATCTATCAATACATAAAGCGATATTTACGTCCGTTTTAGAGTATCATATATAGATTAGAAAAAGCATTGATTCTATTAAAATGCTTCTAACTATATTAAAATATTGATCTTTGTTTAATAAGACGACATTTGTCTCGTTTTGTAGGAAGAATTAATAAAGTAGACACTAATTATGTTGAAAATGCCTGATGTTTCATCAATAAATGTCATTAATAAATTAATTAATTATAATCTAATCTAACAAATACGAACAATAATAGATTTATCACAAATCGAGTCTTCGTTCTTTTGTTAAGCCTGCGTGACGGGCCTCTATATAATCTGATGGATAGAATTATGTTTTTCCAGCCTAAAGGTCGGAAGGACCACCCACATTTCGTAATTATATTTCGCTTTTTTTCTCAAGAGGCCATTTTAAAAAATCTTAGCGGACATAAATGTTGGTAAATTAAATTACAAGGTGAACTAATTAACATTGTCTAGAGTCTATATTTTTTTTAACCAATAAATTGAACCTTGCTTAGAGAAAATAAACAAAGTACCGTAAGCTTAAATATAATTACCAGAAAAACAAACTTTACATAAAAACAAATAATAATTGAAATTGCTTCACCATTGAAGTATGCAGAAATGAGATAAGAAAAAGGGTAAAATTATAAAAAGAGAATATAAGTGGAAAGGACTACTCAAATAAGTGAAGTTCCACAAATGAATAACGCAGAAAACGGAAGATAAAAAAAGCTGATATAATATATTGGGAATCTATTATATATTATTGGGAAACAATATGATGTAAAGAACCATGTGAACTAGCAACCTATCACAAGAAACACAAATTATAACATATATAGTCAACAATAACTGTAATGGATAAATTGTTAATCCCATTACTTGTACTATCACATCCTATGACATAAAAAGTACCATTTTATTTATTTATTTGAATATGGATGGATTCCTGAAATATAACGGGTATTCTTCCAGTATATGTTGTGTGTAACAGGATATATATATATATA
>KZ807920.1:109211-130452 GCA_000696205.2 Oncopeltus fasciatus
TATATTTAATAATTTCTTTGTAAGTGCTATGTATGTGAAAATCTTTTTCGTCTTCCCGTACAAATGAGACTGACCGATCCCAGCAAGCAGTTCACCTCCCGACGAAAGAAGTACCTCATGGAGGACAGTAGCTGATCTGAAGGAGCGAGCACAATGGCCGCGTGGTTTACTGTTCGGTTCCGCTCCGGACGGCCCTGCCGGAAGGGAACGCCACCAAGACCCCGGTCCCGGCAGAGTTGTGGCCCGGAGTTGGGGGCAACTTTCATCCTTATCTCTCTCGCCATTCGCCTGCGGAGAATACACCCTTCTCTCCAAACATTCATACTCCATTAGTGCACATGCATACTCAAATAGCTGTGCAGGGGACGATTTATCTGACAGCCAGCTTTCACAACATGTTTATATGAAACACCCTTCAATTAATCACTATTGTTACTTCCACATTCATCATTTATTAGTATACTTTTGTAACTGGCCTACACTTTATCTTAACAAAACTTTTTCTTTTTTTGACATGTCCTGCAATTGTTACCCTCGAAGGTGTTACCGGTTGATTTTAATAGAAATAATTGGGGATAAAATGTTTGCCGGCAACGCTGGCATGTAACAAAAAAATTACCTTACCGACAGTTAGGTTTCCACTTGAAAAAACAAATCCTCGTGTGTGGAATTTTTTTTTTTGTATTGTGAACTGCTGTGCTACTTATTTTATTATTATAATTAGTTTTGGCATCGGATAATTAATATTTTTGTTATTGTACTTCAAAGTAATTTATTTTTTTGGAGTTGTCAAGTGGTAAATAAAGTTGGTATAATTATTATTAATTTTTCTTGTTTATATCTCCAGCATCCTTCAAACTTGAAAGCACTTTAAATACTTTTTTTTATCAAATTAACTATGTTTAATTTCTTTAAAAGTTTGTATAACTCATTGGTTATATAAAACATTCAGAGGTTATATAAATCAGTCTACAAGCCCAAGGACAAATTTCACGGGACCCAGCGGCTCGATGTCATTGCTACGATTTAATCTAGACATTGCACCTGGCGTAACAGTGGAGTGACATTGCTGGTCACAGTAGCGGGGGGTTTTCCCGTATGACCAGTACAAATTACCTCTGGGTCGTACCCTTCTTCCCCGTCTTACTGGTACCCGTAACCCAATACCATTAGCCCGACCTGAGAAGAAGGGGAAAAAGATAAGATCAACTATCTCTCCAACGCCTTTTCCCTGCAGTAGAAAAGAAAAGAGAAAAGAAGAGGTTGAAATAAAGTGCGAGGAAAAAGGGGGTAAAACAAAGAAAAACCTTACTCCAATCTGTGGATAACATCATCAATCTCACACAAGGGGAGCGGTTGTTATTTGAACATATGGTATAGTGTCGTAAATCATACACATTTATGCTTAATTAATTAATAATTGTCGAGAACTCCTTAACTGATAAACTGTTTAGCTGGAAAAAGTTAAGTCTAACTAGAAAGGCTCAATGAATGAGAACTGACTTTCACCGTCCGGGCAAAAGCGAAGTGGAAGAGACACTTAACGTTCAAATATAATTAGGCGAAATTCCTATAAGGGTCAGGACTAAAGTTAAAGTAGCACAAACCTGAGCTTAATTTTATTTATCAAGAGTAAAAGTTTGTTAAGGATAAATTCAATTTATAGTTTAAATGAATTTCCCGCCCACCCCTTTTTTTTTCAAAGTCCTCACCGGATTCTCAGCAACAGTTAATGAGTTGATTCTTGAATGGGAAAAAAAGTTAAATGCGTTTAAGTCGGAAGTGGGATTTGTTTTAAAACTATCTTTATCAATTAGTCATTAATACAATAAATATTTTGGAGTAATTGTTAAAACAAGTTTATATACACACACACACACACATATATATATATATATATATATATATATATATATACTTATTTTCAGACATATTTTCAATGTAGAGTTAGCTCTACTAAGCTGATGTATTTGGAGTAATTTTCAGTAAAAGTTCCGTTTATCAGACACTCTTCCATAAATTTCAGTTATTGTTCACATGAATTTGCAGAACGGAGCCTATAATAGGAATTGTCTATCGATATTAACATTATCGGTATTCTCGTGATTAATGTGATAACAGTATCAATGGGATGACAAATTGGAAACCCTCGTACACATACACAACATCCGGAGATGGCTGGAAACAATTTCAGGACTCGAACACTGCTATCGACCGACTCCTGAATAGCGGTCCCCCACAAAGGAATCAGGGAGGTGCCGTTAGAGATCCCGCTCAATAGATCTCCTTGATTAATGTGCCCTTGTCGTATTTGTTCTCGGGAAAAAGTGATTTGTTCTCTTCATTTTACTCATGATGGAATCAAATATTTCTTCTAATTAATGCAATACAGGTCGCGTAGATGCTTATTGAATGGGAAATATTACACAATGAGTGAGAATTTAGTAGGCACCATTCGCTGGTAAGGATTGGAACGGGAGAGATGAGGACGTATCCAGATAGACTCAGGACGAAGTAAGAAATTGATGAAGGCTTTGTAAGACTCCTGCAGGAATAGATAGCGTGGCTCCAACCGAGAAAGGAACATCCTGGCTTAAACCACTGCCAGAGGCTGTGACGTCCTGAGAATTGATAAGGGCAACCAGAATAGTCACAGGTACCTCGGGAAGTATACAAAATTTGTGAGAACGGACCACATTTATTCCGAGGGAAAGGTTACATAAACAGATTGAGGTTACATCCAGCTGATCGGCGCCAGAAATAGAAGCTGAAGTTCTGAAGTTGTGCACTTGAAGAACTTAGGTACATTTCATTCGAAGCAACTGATCAAACAGGCAGCATCAATGAATGTACAGACATTATCGTGTTTGTTTTCTTCGCAATGTTTAAAACCTAACAAATCATGTGGACGTAAGTGCATGCTTATAACTGAATAAAAGGAAATAAAATATCTAAAGAAGTTTTAAGATAAATTATAAAAGCAGTTGGTGAATGTACACTATTGAGTGTTTCAAAGGCGCTTACTTAAACTTTCAACAAATAGAATGTTTTGACTGCAAGGAAAACTGGTAAAAGCAAATGGCCGATCAAAAATTTAAAAATTGAAAACTGACCGAAATTCCCAGTTTCTTGGTTTCAAAAAACAGCTTTTGAGTGGCCATAGCTCTAGTAAATTATAACCTTACTTTGCTCTGTTTGTACTGGATGTCAAGCTTCCAGAAAATTGATGTTCGGTCGACCTAAAGGTGAAGTGGATCTACATGCCTTTGCCAAGAAAAAGTGCGAAAGATTGTGCTATGTATACGAATTTCCAGGAAGAAATGTCCAGCTATTCAAAGTCGGCAAATTCAGCTTCAGTCGGTCTCCAAATCAGAAAAGGTCATTAGTGCAATGCTGACAAAGACGTGGATAGGACCTTAAGATACCAGAAAAGCCTCATCAAACGTGAATTACAGAATAGACAACATGGAGAAGACGATTTTTGGTGCATTTCAACTGTCTTATGCAGTTCTTGAGGCATGAAGACAAGCCTACAAGGGTAGTATAGTAGACCCAGAAATTTGGATCTCATGCTCAATATATTCTGTATACTTGAAGCCAGTTTTGAAAATAAAATAATTAATATTAGTTATTTAAAACTTTAGTGAATCTAATTAAATTTTAGTAATTTACATTAAAATGATATAGAGTACTTTAAGAGTTGTAATCCTTTGTTACGTCATAGAAGTAAACGAAAACTTTATCTGATAGTCATTGCAATACAACGCTTTTGAAACCCTAAGACTCATAGTGGCAGAATTTTCACTACTTTGACAGACTGCTAATTCATTATAAAACAAGTGACTTATATTTATGCGGCATTTAATACAATGTTTTTTTTTTTTTTGTTTTTTTGAGTAGGTGAACTTACAGAAGAGGCTTGCTGAGCATACTTCTTCTGTGCATTTTGGGCAGTGCTGCTTGCATACTGTGCATTGACTTCTGCTCCGTGCAGAGCTTCTTCTGCATTATGGGTTTTCTCTTTGGCTTCCTGAAGCATAGTGCTGATTTCAGGAATTCTTTCCAATTCTGCTAGTGCCTTTTTTTTGCTTTCTTTAACTTGATGATCAAAATCTAAAAATACAGATAGAATAAAGATTATAATTTCAANTTTGTGTGTGTATATATAGAAAATGACAAGCTAGCCTCTCTTCATTCCTCACCGACGAAGGACGTGAGATCTCCGAAAATTGTGGTCCTTGGGATTTTTTCTTGTGTGTGTGCGCTATATATGGATGTAATACAAGAATAGCCTAGAATGTTATTAATATGAAATATGATGTTCGTAAGGAATATGGAAATTTCGGATTATTCTCAATGTTTTCAGTGCTAAAATCTAAATGTGTAAAATAAAAATTAAATTTTTTTTTCATTTAATAAAATGGTTCTGCAGCAATGAATAATGAATACTCATGAACTTACTAGGAATCCACTTGGACTTTTGAAGTAGACGCACATAAATTGAAAATCTAAAACTGTACTGTGAGTAACTTTTATTTTCTAAGGAACATTATAGAAAGCAATTCATATCTTTAGGTTGGGGGAGAGGCAAAAAATTATTTCTTAAGGAATTTGAAATGTTGTCCTTAGGTGTTTCAGACATTCTGTGCTCAATTTTCTCACGCGAAATTTTGTCATTAGGTGTTTCTGACATTCTGTGCTCAATGTTCCCACGCGAAATGTTGTCATTAGGTGTTTCAGACATTCTCTGCTCTATGTTCTCAAGCGAAATGTTGTCATCAGGTGTTTCAGACACTCTGTGCTCTATGTTCTCAGGCGAAATGTTGTCATCAGGTGTTTCAGACACTCTGTGCTCTATGTTCTCAGGCGAAATGTTGCCATCAGGTGTTNTTGCTTGCACAATTATGTAGTAATGTTTTGTGTGCTAGAAAAATATTTACCAATAGTTTATCGCTTAAAACTATTTATATATTGCTATATAATCTATTTAATGTATTTAGAAATTATCATATATTAAATTGAGAAACTATTTATGACGTCATTTTTTGATATCTATAATGTTTGTTACCTTGTGTCATTTTTATTTATAATTATCGCTTTCAGTGGGTCTAGTTTTTCTGCGTTAATTGGGCAGTTATTATTAATTTTTTTTTTTCCTTTTTTCTTATTTATGACAGGAATTAACGTGTGGTTATTGTACAGGCAGTAACGGTTTGAACATTACTCTTTCAACAACGGAACATTTCGTATTGTTGTCTGACTTCTTGAGCAGTTTTAAATAGTCAAAGACGCTTGACACAAAAAATTTGTTCCTAAAGCCCTTTTTGGTTTCATTTTAAATATTAGAACCTAATTTAGGTGTTAGAATGATCTAACAGTCACATGTTGTGTTGATCATAACTCCATACTCAGTGACGGGGAGAAATTACTCATAACCCATGTACATTACCTTTCACTAATAATACAATTTCAATAATCGTTTTAAATGCACTAACTCTTTAGGAATTAAATTATTTTTGGGACCAAGTATTTTTCTCATTACAGATTATTTTACAGAGTATATGGCAATAGCTGTAACCTCACTTATATTACTTTACAAAATTAACTTTTAAATTTACCCTGATAAATATTTCTTACTAAAATACGTCATTCTAGTGGTAATTAAAATCATTCAAATCTATGTAGGATGTGTGTGTACGCTAATTTCCCTGAAATTCATAATAGTAACTCTTTTAAATAATATATAAAAAGAAAAGATTACTGTTAACAATTATTCATTGTTTATATTGAACACTAATAAATTTGATTTGATAAAAAATTATTTATCTTATTACTTAAATCGATGGCTATATTTTCTTAACAACGAACTTTAAGAGCTATCTAAATTATTCTGTTTTCTGAACATCTTAACATTATGTTACATAATGTTAACAATAAATAATAATAAAGTTAACAATAATTCATGAGAGGGAACAGAAAAAAAAAATCTATCTGTCCTCGCCAGGAATCGAACCTGGATCTCTTGCTATCCGGGCCTAGTATGCTGACCTTTACACCACAAGGACAGGCTAGATATCTCACTCTATTCCCTCTTCATTAGCGAGAGCCTAACTTACGAGAAAGACGATAAATTCGTCTTAAACTCGNGGCGAAATGTTGTCATCAGGTGTTTCAGACATTCTGTGCTCTATGTTCTCAAGCGAAATGTTGTCATCAGGTGTTTCAGACACTCTGTGCTCTATGTTCTCAGGCGAAATGTTGTCATCAGGTGTTTTAGACACTCGTGCTCTATGTTCTCATGGGAAAAGAAATCAAGTATAACTAATCAGACAGAGGAAGAGGGAATTACCCTGAAGGAGTGTGGAGTGGGGTGGAGGGTGACTTGGATATCCAGAGGTCTACCGTTATCAGGCCAACTCCTCTTATCACAACTCCAAGATCAAGGGTGGGGGAAGGCCCCTCTCAAATCCTCAACTTCCTGCCTCCTAATTACTTATATCTTAAATTAATCGAGCCATTTCTGTCCCCACTTCCAAGAGGAAAGTCAACGACGATTAATTCTCCATAATGAACTTATATTATTTAAAGTCTAAAAGAGAAGTTTGCCCATTCTTAAAAGATTGATGGACATTCAAGGAAACTTCTCCAATAGTCATTTGAAAGTTTTCGTTGTGCCAAGATAAAATTATATATTTTCTCCACTTAAGTTCAAATAAAGCTTCTAAAAGGAACAATCTGTACATTTTTCTGTTCCAATAATTTTTTTATAATGTAAATTACTGTAATCGGCATGATCAAATACAAAAAAAAATGGACACCCATATTTAAAACTGACAATTTATTTACGTAGAAATGCTATTTCTGTGAATGTACATCGCAGCAAGTTCTTTCAGAATGCCCACCAAATGATACTCAAAACAAGTATTAAAAAGTATTGAATATAAAATCTAACGTTGAAAATTTCTAATATTGAATGAAGGTTCTATTCGTTTATGGTACACATACCTTCGGCAGAGATTTCTTGTCACGATGTGGGCAGCTGTTTATAACAAAACTTCAGCCAGACACCAAACACCAATGAAAGTGTTTTACCATCATAAGTGCTTTTCATAAGCGATTCTTTATAATGTCGTATTAGGACAGTTAGGAGTCAAACTCGAGTGACAACGTTAAATGCTGCCACCAGGGGTAAGGAATACAGGCTCTTCCCAATCCTATTATAATAAAAGTTGAGGATAGTTCAAAAATAAAGATATATACTAATTAATTTTTTTATTAACCTGAATTAATCAGTACAATTAAGTCTACGCTGAACGTCCTTTAAAATGATTTATCTTCTTAAGATCACGTCCAAAGGGTCAGTTCTCACTGGGGATCATAAGTCTTATGTTGAATCAAATTAAAGAATAAAACAAAAGGTAAGGACATAAGTTAGATCTTATGGGTTTAGATTAGTTAGAATGATATACAAAATTTTCACTCACAAAAGTTTATGGGAGAGGTGTTCGTGGGGTAGCTGCCATATCCACCTTCGTCAAGGGACCTCCCTTGTTGGAGGGGGGAACCAATCGCTGGAAACAGCCTTTGCTGTGTCAGCCTACCTAGGGTAAGGTATAGCAGGCGTTTTTAAGGGATAGCAGGCAATATCCCACATGTCTATAATTCTAAATAAGGGCAGGTACTCTGACACCAACTATCCCATTCTCAGGCTTCAAGTCCTTTCGAAGGTCCTGACGACCTTGTCATAAAGTCTAAATAAGGGCAGGTACTCTGACAACAACCATCCTGTTTTCAGTTCTTTAGTGCATGGTAAGGGATGAATGACTCTTTTTCAGAAGAACAAATATCTTATGTTTCGTGAATTCTAAAAGATGGCAGCTATTCCGACAACAATATCTACTCTATATAAAATACTTGCTTAAATAAGAATGGGTGATTTAGCAGAATAATCAAGAATTCAGTGGAAGGCATCATCACTATTTCTTCTGATAATTTTTCAAAGACCTTAGAAAGAATAAAAAGAAGGCTGATTGGACAGTAGGACGATGTGTTATCTTGTGGTAATCCAGCTTCACGAAATTACGTGTGGTATGATTGCTTGGAATATGAAGATATATAGATATAGGTCAGGAATACCTTTGCCTACTTTTGGCCTAAGGTTTTGGCCAGAGATCGCATAATAGTGTTCTGGTGCTTTGTGCATGCGAGAGATCTTGGCAGACTTCACCTCGGAGGGCGAGACTACACTGAGTGGAAGGAACATGTTTCTCTCTCATCCCCTACAATGATCTCTTTCAGCACCTGATAAATGCCATGGTTAGTTCTCGTAAGGTAGTGTTCGATATTGTCCATATGTTTCAGGCTGTTCCATAACTGCTGCTTGTCGTGTTTTACTTGTTGTGTTTTGGCGATGACCATCGGATATCTCTTTGCAGCTCAGCTCTTTTTCTGATCATATGCCCAGGTGCTTTATCATATTTTAATGATAGCGGCTTTTATGGATGACGCATAATCAGCAACGATAATCAGATATGAGGTTTGCTGATTATATACAGATGTATTTTGTTGTTTAATTCAGCTGGTGGATGGATTTAATGCATTAAAGTGTTGCATTTACTATATTTATTGAACTGAGCTGCTCGGTTTTTGTGCAAAGATTGCACTGACGTGCTGTTATCCTTCTCGTAACCTTTCTTTGGGGCATCCATATCAAAATATTTTTCCCTGATAGCCTTAGATTTTCACTGGCGGAATAAATAAATATTCATTTCTTTGTTTTAATTAATTGATAGATTATAGATTAATACAAACAGGTTTTAAGAAATTACATGAAGAACATAAGGCTCATATCTATGACTTTGAAAAACATAAGATAATAAAATTGAAGATTATCTAAAGTAGAACATCTTCAATTTGTCAATTAACTTTGTTTGTCGTTTTTAGGTGTGAGTTCTCAGAAACAACCAAAAAAAACCATAATTTTAATTCGCATCAGATATCATACTTAAATTTTTTTAGGCTATTCTTGTATTATATATATTTTTTTTTTTTTTTTTTTTTTTTTTTTGGATCTACCTTGACCGAACCCCAACTGAAATCATCTAATAATAATTATTTATGTTGTTCAGTATGCCTATCAACGAGTCATGAATTTCATCCTGAAAATATTTAATAAGAAATTTCGCCATGATAACATAACCCACGGTCACAGCAGACTTACTTCTACTCCTATGACGAGCAAAGGGACTTATCGGTTTGGATACAGTCAACAGCACAGGAATCAGAAGGATAGACTTGGAAGAAAACTGATTGACACGTTCACCGACGAGGACAGGACGATATCTTGTCACAGTCGGGTATAGGCATGGATACACTATACTGCACTATAGTTGTAGTAAACTGCCAGCGCTGGTAGAGAGTGAACGTATAGGACTCGGCAGGGTGTCATAACAGTGCCGAGGGTTTCGGACGAAGGTTTGGCTAACTGCTACTAATAGTAGAGGATCGACACGAGATATCTTTTGAAGATAACATAAATGCGAGAAAGAGAGACAGTGAGAGAGAAGGGAGGGGAGCTTGTAGTTAGAGAGATGAGAGAGAACTGAAATCTAATTGTACCCCAAAAACATAAGATTTTATCTAAACTTACAAATATTTACAAAATAACAAAGTTAAATCATATTTTTTACGCTGGAGAAATTAGTAAGGGTTTCGGTCAGGATCAAAAAAATAAAATACTTCAAAATTGTCGGGTAATTATTTTATTATTGCCGACAATTCGACTTAACTTGTGTGTCATCATCAGGGCGATAGTGATATCTGGAAATATCTCCGAGGGAGGTTTATAGTCACATCTCAGAGTGAAAAATTGAACAGGACTTTGAGAAGCAAAACAGTTTAGTTCTAAACTCAGCGATGTGACCATAAACCTCCCACGGAGATCTCTCGAGACATCACTATCGCCCTGATGATGACTTACAAGTTTTGTGAAAACTTACGAAATAATTTTGGAGTATTTTATTTTTCTGATCCCTGCCAAAACCCCGACTAATTTCTCCAGTATAATGATCGACGGTCACCGAACTTTAAACCATGTCAAATATTTCTTACTTTTTTTTTTAAAACGAAGAAAAGTGTTGAAAATTACATTCTACCTGAATAAAATTATGAAAACATGTGGATAATATAACAGATTAGATTAAATCAATGCGTTTTTAATCGTGAAAAAGAACAAAAAAAAAAAAAACTTCATGAGTGAGTGTTTACAAATGCATTTTTCTTATTTAAGTATAGTTTAAAGATTAGAGTAAATAATAAATGGAATAAACACATAACTTTTGAGGTTAAAGAAGTAATAAGTTAATTTTTATATGATTTTAGTTGGGGTTCGGTCAAACCCCAACTAAAATCATCTAAGAATAATATCTACGGTCAACAAACTCTCCTTTTGAGTAATAAGTCAATTATTAGCCAAGCTGGAAAATTTACTCTAATAATAAACAATTAATGAGAGGGAATAGAATATAAAAAAACTATCTGTAGTAAAAAAAACAGATAGTTTTTTATATTCTATTACCTCTCATTAATTGTTTGAAATTTACGTGGGATAAAATACCACAACCAAATTAAATATTTACTCTAATAATATTTTCCAAACTCTTAAATTGGCTTGTTTCTAAAAATGAGAACGTTATAAACAGAAGGCACAATTTTAACAAACTCGTATGACTAGATAAAATTATATAAACATTTAAAAAAATATGCGAAGACAATAATTTTAATTTGATAAAAAACATTTTTTATTATTGCAATCACGCTCCAGTTTAGTAAAAGAAAGAAAAAAAGGATTATAAGATTGTAGGTCATATTATAAAATTAATAATATTTGCTGTGCTATTACATAATAGCAAAGTGGAAAAATAAAAATAAATGTAATTATTAGATTTTTTTTGTTGGGGTTCGGTCAAGAATTCTAACAATAAAATACGAATTTTTAAAAAATGTGCAATTTTTTAAAATTATCTGACATCATTTCGGTTTATATTGTATGCCATCTACAGGGCTATCATGAAGGCGAAATAGGACATCTTGCTGCCTAGATTGCATTTTCATGACTGGGAATAAGGGCAAAAAAAAATCTCTCCATCAAAAGTAAGTGTATTTTACATATTTTTTTATTATTACAATTTAATGCAGGTACCTGGGAAAATATTAATATATTAAATTTATATTTTCATTGTNTATATATATATATAGATAGTATATTATGAGCTTCTAATACTGTTTACACAATAATGTTTATCTATTCAACGTGTGTATACAAAAATATCAAGTCGGCAAAATAAGAAATAAAAATGGGACTTATGGGTAGTCGCCATAGAGGGTGAGTTCGTCTATACTTCTTTGTTATTTCAATATCCCATGTGTAAATTTAAATTTATAATTGAGTTTATTATGGCAAATAGTAGTAAGGGTCTTTAAAAACCTTGAGTACGGGTACTTCACTACTTGTATACCCCAAACACACTCCTTGGGAATTTACAATTTTTACATTATTTAGTCTATGTTATATAGTGAACATTTTTTGTGTCGACGGGCACAGCGGACAAAAGGAGTATAATATGCCTTTAATCACCTATTATCATTTGGGTAGCTTTTTATTGTCTAAAATTATCATAAACTTAACTATGAGAAATCTGTGTGTGCGTTTTTTTTTACTTATTTTTAATGAGATAGTAATTGCAGGCATTCATCCCAAATGTTTGTAAACAGATTTTCATCAAGTACTTTTTTATACTTTATCCTTTATTTTAATTTTAGTTTTATGATTTTTTAAGAATAAGCAAATATTTATTTACTTTTAAATATATTATTTTTGTTTCTTTGAATTTGATAATATTCGGAATTAGACAAGCTTACTCGTTCGTCACGAATTGACCCATTAGCTTCTCTCCGTCAGGCCAGTTTATTTTTTTTTGTGGTGACACAATAATTAATTATATTCTTCTCAATTCGTTATAATATAATTTTTTCTGTTTTTTTTAAATATAGAAATCTGTAATTAAAAGATTCCATTTTTAAATGCGGTCATATATTAATAAGTGCACAGATTGTCAAAGTTTTAGAAAGGTTGTAATACAAACTTGTGTAATCATGAGAACTGTAAATGGAGGCTACAATAATAAAAAGAGCTGAAGATATTAACTTCAGAATAAGACAGGGGTACTTTTAGAGAGAAAACGATAGAGAAGGGTGGAAGCGCCCCTAATCAAGTGCAGTAAAAGATGGTAGAGTCTAGGAGAAGAAGGGTCCCGAAACGCTGAGGATATGTAGGTAAAGAAACCTCCCCAAGCGCGACTCTAATCCCGACCCCTAAGAGACTTGCCAAGAAGGAGTCTCCGGACACTTTATAGGGCTCCTGTGCCCAAACTACCTCTACAACCAGCCCTAACCATCCCTAACCATCCAGCTATTTTCCTTTAATCTGCATAGTCTACGAGTCTGCAGAGAACTCTGCCTTTTATATGTGCCCCGCCTTCTCCCCCCTGGAAATGGGCTATTATTATCCCCATATGGTGCTTCCCCCACCCCTCCCACTTGTATTTGCCCATTTTGTCTGTTACGTTTGTACGATAGAATTTCATCCCTGTAACCGTGTTTTTTGTCAACAGTTTGTCGATCAAAACATCTTGATTTATCAGCATTTCAACCAATTTTCAGTTATATTCATTTGAACAATATCCTAGTCGAAATGAAAAAAAAAAAATTAAGGACACAGGAAAGTCATCAACCCTACGATTTTTGTAACAATATTAGGCTAGATTCATATATGTTTTTATTTAAAACATTTTTAATACATAAATTTTTATTGGCTCTTGAAGGAAAAGGATCAAATTAAAAAAGGAGTAAATGTGATATAAAGGCATTTAAATATCTTATACTAAGTTAAAATTGTTTCACAAACCAAGAAAATCATTTAAAACAATTGATGCATGGGAATAGAATAAAAAATCTAAACTGTCTCAGCCAGGACTCGAACCTGGATCTCCTGCTATCCGGGCAAGAATGCTAGTCATTACACCACCGACGGTGGTCTAATGCTATCATTCCGTTTAGCATAGCTGAGACAATTCAGATTTTTTTTTTCTATTCCCTTGCATTGATTTTTTAAAATCAATGTGGGATTGAACTCCACAACAAAAAAAAAATAATAAATTTATGAAAATCATTAAGTTCTACCAGTGCGATCATTGGTGTGCAAATTACAAGTAATTATATTGCAATAAAATAATTCAAAGAAAAATATTACCATGAAGAAAAAATAAATCAACAAAAAAACAAATTTTGGATTTAATAAACTCTCTAAAATTAATAAACGATGGAACACTAAAGGGTAATTTTTATAGTTGTAATACTAGCCTGCCAATATCGATTCAACTGAAAATAAATTTGTCAATATCAGTGAACAAGGCTCATGTATTTGTAATAAAATTTCTAAAAAAATTTTTCACACCAATGATTGAAATAGATATCGCATATGCCGATAAAGATTCATAAAATAATAGAATATTTTACATGAGTTTCGTGAGTAATACAATAACAAAGAAAATCATGAAATATATAAAAACATTTAGTACATCTTCAAAACAAATACAAAAAATTGTATCTAAAGAAGTCTCATACAAAAAAAAAAAAATTCCGTCAAAATTTAAAAACAGCAAAGGTTTAAAAATCATATAAAAAGTTTAAAAAGGTTTAATGAAAGGTTTAATAACTGACCAAAAGCTGTATATAAAAGAATATTGGTTTTGTTTGAAGAAAACCAGCTAATTTAAAAAAAATCGTTCATATTTGAGTCTTTACAATACCTACTGACAGCTATTTAAGAGTTGAAGTTCTTAAAAAAATCATAAAAAATTTGACCGAAAAGATTGACCCTGATATTTTTATAGCCAAATTATTTTAATATTAATTCCGGTAAATTAGTTAAAACCTACATATATAAGTTGATTGGTAAAATGTGTAGTTTTTAATAAAAATATAATAAAAATTAAATCCACAAAACAAGGAGTAAAAATAGGTGTACCACGGGAGTCAGTTTTGGGTCATATTTTGTTTTGACGTATATAAATTATTTACCAGAGTTACAAAATCCTTAATGATTTTATAATATGTACCAATGATCTGACTGTTTTACTTCTANAGAATATAAAATATATTGTATTTTTTTTTCAAATATAAAATAACTTTATAAAATTTTGGTCATAAGTGAAAAAAAAAAAAAAAACCAGATACTATTTTTCTTACAGGTACTCTCCAAATTACAGTCCAAATTTTCTCCAGTCTATTAAGTAGCCGGAGGCAACAGTGAAATAAATTCCGAATATTTCTCGGGCGAGAAGACATTAAGCACACAAAAACAAGGCAAGACTAATAAGTAATTTCATACATAACAGAGTACCATGGGGTATATAAAATAACTAAACTGATAGTCAAAGAACGAATTATATTGGATATTTACTTTACATAACGGTCACCAGCCATGCAGCCATTTCCAATCAAAATCTGAACTAACAACTGCCATCATGATACACACACACTAACAGACAGTGACTTGCTCTTTACATAAATTAATTAGACAATAACAAATACAATAATAATTATTAAAACAATAATTAATGCGTAATTGCATCAATATTTCATACATAACAGAAGACTAACGATAATGTCAGTCAAATAAAACTTGCAGCTTGTTGAGCTCAGTACCTCATCAGCCTCCGTCTTCAGGAAAATGAATTCGGAGTTGGCTATCCCTTACTTCATTTAGGTAAGCTGAAGAGACCTCCCTTTCAATAGCGGCGACATCTTTCCAACAACACAAAATTACATCTTATCAGTTGCTTAGAACAAGTATTTTGGAGGTATTAAAACCAGTGGAGAAGTCCTGGGAAATTCACTTACTCCCGCAAAAATAAAGAATTGAAAATGCATAAATTGGAGGATAAATATTTGTCTTATTTGTAAAGTATACAATGTTCTTTTACTGGATTTTTTTTTTTTTTTGCTGGGTTAACCTCCCTTGCAACCACTTAGGGTCATTGGAGGGAGGGGCTATCTACAGGTTGCCACCCTTTTTTAAATACCCATGGCTCAGGACAAGCTTCTATATTATAAATAAAAGATTGACCTGGGCGGGATTTGAACCCGCGGCGTCAGGATTGCGAGACCCGTACGGATCCCCTGAGCTAGCCTGGCGCTCCTGGATTGTTTTTGAATACTGATTTTAGTGGTGGTATTTAATCCCACGTTTTTTTATACAATAAATGCAAGGGAATAGAATAAAAATATTTTACTGCCTCAGCCGGGACTCAAACATGAGTCTCCTGCTTTCTGGGCAGTTATGCTAGCCTCTACACCACCGAGGCACGCTAGACAATATCTCCGACTCGCCGCACTCTACTCCGAGACTAAATCTCAAAATAAGAAGAATGTATCGTCTTACGCTCGAAGGAGCTGATATTGTCAGCTATTTATTAGACTCTCGTTTTTTGTTTTTCTTATATTTACTTTTTTAAATACTGTATTAGTTGTGGTATTTAATGTTAATAACGTTAATTTTATACAATAAATGCAAGGTAATAGAATAAATGGAGACTTATGCAGGAGACCCGTGTTCGAGTCCCGGCTGAGGTAGTAACAATTTGTTTATTCCATTCCCTTGCATTTCTTGTATTATTTTTATTTTATTAATGAGTATTAAAATCTAAGAATCTTATAATACTTTCTTTTTTTTTCATTGCAATTTTTATTTGGGCTAATTTATTTAATGACCATTGTTAANACCTTAACTTAATAATTATGACATATTCATTAGTAAATGTTATGTTTTATAGAAAATATTTAAATTAGCATTGAACAATAATAGTCAGAAATTTATTTTCTTTGAAATGATGCGAATTAATTATTAACTAAAATGTAGTGAGCAATAATGTAAGACAACGGCTGATGTGAAAATGTTGTGGAAGACATGTTGAACCTGTTTAATTGTGTAAATCCATAAAGAAAAACAACTCCTCAATGAAACTTAACTGTTTTCACTAATGAATATAAAATGAGGAAGCCTGTTTTGATGACACTCTCCTTAACCCAGGAACTGTCATGGAAAATATATCCTCGCTCCAGGATACAGGACATTTCCTGTTAAATATATTAGCCATAAAGGACGACTTTCAACACATTATGTATTTACAAGACCTACCACGCTTTTCTTAGTACTACTACTGCTTTGGCCGATAAATTCACGAGAGATCCGTTAAGTATTTATAGATTATTTCACTTTAATTTTATCGAAATACTTATTTTTTTTCTTAAATAACTCTTTATTCATTATATTCTGTTACTAACAATGAATGACGGGTACAATAAATAAATTTTAAAAAAATATAATAAAATACAAATAAAATCAGCAATAAAACAAATAAATGGTCCTCACTGTGCAGAGAGAAGGGGCGCATCGACCCCACTCACAATAAGTTTGGGCATTAAGGCCCAGGAGGTCTCGAGGCCATCCGGGGAGGATTGTGAGGATTGGAGACCGACGACAGGGATTGGGCTTGTGGATTAGAATGAAAATGGAGTTTACTATGGAAGAGCTTGAAGCGGGTGGAGATAAGGTCTTTGACAAAAGGAATATTTATCGAAATACTGTAACTTTGAACGATTAAATGCAAGGAAATAGAATAAAACATCTAACTGTTCCAGCCAGAGCTTAGAATTTTTATTTTATTCCCTTGCATTTAATCGTTTAAAATTTACGTAGGATAACATATAATACAATAAAAAATTATTTATAAAATTTGTAAGCACTTTGTTTTGATTAAAACAAAATGATTCTCGGATACTACAAATTAAAATTTACCTCGGTAAAGTATTTAATTAGATTTAAGAATTGAAAAAAAAAATATACAATACTAAATAACTTACAAAAAACAGATTTTTAAAAAATGAAAGTAAAATTTTTTTACAGGAATGGAGTTTAAAGTGAATTTCTATCCTTCACTAACAGTTATTAGTGAGTCAATTAATTATCATGTTAATCAGTTTTAATTAATGCTATCAAATAAAACGAAAAAATGCAAGGCAAATGTTGCTTATTCTTAAGTTTTGCTTACTACTTTTATCATATCATCAAATTAGAATCTTAAGTAAACAGTATGTAACAAATAAAGATTTAATTTTCAAATAAATATAATTGTAGAAAAAAAAAAGCTCAATACTAATTCTAATAATATGTTTAGGGAAATCATTGGTCGATAATCATATTAATTATCGGACGTGTCTTAGGAGTAAGTTATAATTTATCCCATAATAAACAACACACATTATACAATTAATTCTGAGATGATTTTAGTTGGTGTTCGGTCAAGGTAGATCCAAAAAAAAAATACAAATTTAAAAAAAGTGTATTTTTCAAAAAGATTATCTGACAACGTTTCGGCTTATATTGTAAGCCATCTTCAGGGCTATCATGAAGATGAGAGAGGACGTCCTGTCCCTAAGTTCACATTTCCATGACTAAGTTCACATTTCCACCTGTCATGGAAATGTGAACTTAGGTACAGGACGTCCTCTCTCGTCTTCATGATAGGCCTGAAGATGGCTTACAATGTAAGCCGAAACGTTGGCAGATAATCCTTTATTAAAAAATACATTTTTTTAATTTGTGTTTTTTTTTTTTTATCTATCTCGACCGAATCCCAACTAAAATCATCTCAGAATAATATCTACGGTCAAAAAAGACTCTCCTTTTGATTATACAATTAAATTAATTTTACAATTACCACAATTATAATTGAAATTTGAGAAACAAATCGACTAGAAGGAGTTTAGCACAATATATAGATCAAATAATAATTCGTAATACATATGAAAAATAAATTTATATGACGCAATAAAATTAAGAAGAAACAATACAGTAGGATAAATGTTCTCTGAATAAATTTGACAACCATTAAAGATTTACAATGCACAGGAAAATTTATATTATAAGAAAATAAAAACCCTAAGAGAAAGCTTTCGTATTTACTTATAAAATCGCCTTCAATCTTTGTAACCGGTGGTGATAGTTTATTATATAGTTGTATTTCCACATATTCAATGTGTTTTTTTAATAATATGCAGGATGTTTTTGCGACATAAATATTTTTCGCATTCCTAGTGAATAAGGATATCGCTATGCTTTTGTCTATGCATATTAAAATTTTCTAAGAGAGAATGATCAGAGCTACAGATTCTTCCACCTTTTCTCATAATAAACATAATTAGCTATCAAATATTTCGAGTTACTTAATCTTGTCCATATTTAAGATTAATTTGTATTACTTTAAGATAATAAAACTACTTAAATGCAAATTATAAATACAATAATTATTAATTATTATTTATTTAGTATTCCTTTTTTTTTTTATTAAAGGAAAAAATGAAAAGTGGATTTATTGAAGGCAGTACTTAAAGTGGAAGCCCTTATTAGGGTTGACGGCTCACGTAAGGAAGCTGGTGAAATTATTCGAGGGAGTGAAATATAAATGCTCGGGACACACCTGTAGGGCCCTTCCAAGCCATGAATGAGTGAAGGGACGAGGAGACCCTTCCGAAGGTCCGCTGCTTCAATTTTCTCCTGCAGAAGGAAGGAAAAGGATGTCCTTTATCCTTTATTTGTATACTTCTTGTTCTACGCTTGTTTTACGCTTAAAAGAGAAAAATAATGTTTTTTATTATCATCCGGTGTTTCGGCTTACAATGCAAACCATCTTCAGGGGTATCATGAAGACGAGAGGGGATCCAGGTGGTCAGAAGCCCACTCTCGCTTTCATGATACCCTTGAAGATGGCATACAGTTTAAGCAGAAACGTCGCAGATAATGAAAAACATACTATTTTAAGTTGTATTTTTTGGACCGGCCTTGACCGAACCCCAACAAATGAACATCTACTATTAATTATTGTTTTCTTCACAGATATAGTAAATTTTGCCTTTTTTCTAATACCAAACGAACAACGTATAATTTACGTCAATGAAAAAAAATATCGCGTCCTTGTCGTCCAATCTTCGGCTGGCAAATTGCAAGAAAAAATAAATTTTAAATTAAAAACAAAATAAATTATTACAATACGTAATCCTTATTTTTTTCGGCCAAATGCATTTAATTAAATTTACAATTGGCAATTATTCTCACAATTAGTAAAGAAATATACATTTAATAATTTACTAAATAATTGCATTACTTATTTATAAAATAATATGTAAGAATCCGTTACTTCCTAATAGAGAAATACCTAAATTAAACCAAACAATTCACTAATTTTCAAATTCTATGTTTGATTTGAAAACATATTGTTCATTTGAAAACATGTTCCAGCATTATTTTTCGTTTAGCAGTCTACTTCTTCATTTGTTTCGTATGCACTTTCAATAAATTCCTCTACGTAGATGAAGCACAATTATCCTTTTGAATCATATTTAAAGGTGGCGTAAGGTTTCAATAAAATTAAATAGTACCTACAATGCCTCATAGCTAAATATTTCTTAAAATAGAATACATTTATACAATAAATGCAAGGGAATAAATTTAAAAAATCTTAGTTCCTCAGCCGGGACTCGAACCCGAATCTACTGCTTTTCTGCCCAGCATGCTACCTTTACACCACCGAGGCAGGTTAGATAATCTAACTGACTAACACGTGAAATTCCAATAATAAGACAGGGATTAATACACTTCAACGCACCTTCAAGACATGAATTTCAGAATTTCTTTTAGTGTCTTTCAAAAGAATCAGCCCACCCACATTTTAAAAAAATTAACCAAATTTGGTAAATAGGCTTGTTTTTGCCAATGGGTGATTGTAGAGAGAAGCTTTTTTTTCTTCTTTTTTATACATAAACATCTTCATTTTTGTTATTGTTAAGACAAACAAGTCTTGAATCATAATGGATGTAAAACTTTTTTTATCACTTTTAAGTATTTTATAATATTTTAAATAAAAGTCCAATTAATTTTTTCCATTGAATAAAATAAAGTGCAAACTCATCCCTTAGAACTTGAACCACCCTTAAATATTTGAACTTTCACCCTTAATGCCTTGCTCTTAGCAACTTATAAAATTCATAATAAACAATTACTCTCATATCCGTCTTTGTATAACGAATTTGCTTCTATCAATTCCGATTATGAAGAAAAAAAAAATTCTCTCTCTTGAATATTTTTGAATTATATATGATGTTTAATTTCAGCTTAATTAATATACAGAACGAGACAGCCTTCATTACATATATCTAATATTAGTGCTTAAAAAGGCACTTGTAAAGTAGTTACTCATTCTTTAATAGTTAATTATCGTTTATGTTCGTAAAACAAGTCCATTGTTGGTTTCAGCTTGCAGGAGGGATGGGGTGTAAATGTATCTGTGGACGCGGGGCAGAGGGGATGGAGGTTGACACAGCAGTCTGGTGAGATATTGCCGAGTCTCGGAAGGACGACAAACGGACAGTAATAGGAAATACTTGTCCCCCTCCCCTTTTTCTCTGTGTCTGTGCGTGTGTGTGTGTGTGTGTGTAGAACTTCAAACAAATCTTCGAGCCCCCCCAGTTTTGGGGGAATGGCGAAGACTCGGCCTTGGTACTAAGCTTTCGTCCAGCTTCGTGGGCTTCTTCAGGAGAGAGGTTAGTACATGTAATTCGCTGGAGACAGTACACAATATCTACCTTCCTCTAAGCTCCTTCTGCAAGATATAGGATAATATAAAGGAAATAGGTGCTTCCTCATTTGAATTTCTTATTTCAAATCAATAAACACCTACCAAAAAGAACCAAAAAAAAAAAACATTTTACACCCTTTATTTTTTCGACTGATATTTAACGAAGAGTTTTTAATTTTCATATTAACATACAACTAAATTGTGCTCTAGTATAATTTTGTGATTTGAATTATATCTGTCATTTAACTATGGCTGTCTGCATAGAATAACATCCATTTCTTCAATTATGTTTCAATTGAGAATTTTACTTAGTTTTATTTAGCTTATTATCAATTTAATCATATATATTAAATAAACAAAATATTTTCCTTTTTCATAAAGAAGTGTTTGCCAAAAAAAAGTGAGCAGTCCTTCTATTAAAACTAACATTAAGGTTATCTTACACGAAAGTGTAGCATATTACAATCCATTAATTTTTTAATATATAT